>JASDQU010818438.1:14419-30680 GCA_032191745.1 Picea mariana | reverse complement strand
GAAATCAGGTCCAAGACAACACAAACCAACCAAAGTGAAGATAGCAAAGTATATTCAATGTCAACCTATGCATATGATCAAGGAGTTATGCAATAAAATAAGAGTGATTTTATGGGAAAGGGACATGCCATTGTATTATATTAAATGAAAGTAGAAGATACAACCAGATCGCCTTGATGCCGCAAGCTTCCTTTAGGTGACCCTTGGTTCCAACACACACACTTGCTTTACATTTGCATGAAGAAGATACAATACAACTTGATAGACCGAATAGAGTCTTCAAGCTTCTGTCCAAACATAGTTCTTCACACAATTATTTTACCAATTCTTCATTCAATCTTGCTTAACCTTTTCCATGAGAAACCTTTCAATATATAGGAGAAGGAGAGATGGTTAAATGGATGAGGATGATCCCACTAAATCTGAGAAGTCAATAGGATTCCAGCCATGTGAATGCCAACTCATTTTCTAGAAGATTCCCTTCTAGAACCTGCGTGACCTCTTCTCTTTTCCAAGCTTTAAAACAGGTTCACACCCTACCTATAGAGCAGACTGCGAATAGTTCACACCCTAAGTTTGGGTTTCCTGAGAGAATGAGGGATTTTCGCACTCTGTAATATAGGCAGCCTGCGAACTCATCTTAAAAATGTGTTTTTTGGAAGAAGACATCAGTCACTTTTCTCAGGCAAAAAGTCCTTGTGGGAGCCTGAATACATCACTTGTAGAGAAATCACCAGAGTGACCAAAATCATGTGCAATAGAATGCCCCCCAAAGTATGAGGTTGGAACTTGTGACAACCGAAATACTTTGTAAAATGTGTGTGTATGTCAAAAAAAAGGAGCGCGCCTAATCGGAAACCTGTAAACAACCAAGCATCTATAGAATATAATACTAGTTCTGAGGTAGGCATTCCCATGCTTAGATCACAAATGAATGAAATTATAAATGTAGTTCATGGCCACCAATCATACACTATGGATCTATGCCGTCAAAATGCTACATAGCCACCAGGAATACACTATGGATCTATGCAAGAATACTTGAATTAAGATGACATAGCCACATGACATACAAAGTGGATCTATGTGCTGATACAAATCATACATACTCCATCGTAGCCTGGATCAAAAAGATGAGATCCAGGGTCTTCAATCCCGTCTCCTGAAAGTACGAATCTAGCCATGTGATTACATGTGTTGAAGTCGAACATGTTAGAAACCACTTGATTATCGATCATTGATGAAAACCGTTAACAAGTGCGAGGAAAATCACCATTGATGTCAATGGCTCCCAAGGTATCAAAGTACAATCTGAATGAATGTGAATGAATGAGATGAAGTCGAGCACGCGGTGGAATCTCTCGATCAAGGATCAATGATGTGAAACCCCTGTCGAAAGTGAAGAGACCTGTCATTAAAGCATGCAGGTTCCAAGGTACTAAATGATTTCTTAGTCTCATTTCTGGATAATGAGTTGGAGTCGACGGAACAAGACTCGTCATAGAAGGACCTTGATGTATCCCCCATCAATGACACAAAATAAGTAACATATTTTGAGGATGAAATGAAGTATGAATACAGGTTGAAACGGACACAGGGAAGGCGGACATAGTAAGAATGGACAACTGTAGATGGCCGACTCAATAGAGGGCTCGTGTGAACTTATCTTGAACATATGAATGACACGAACAAGGACTTGGAAACACTGACTCAAAGATGACCCAAGATATGACCTTGTAGCAAGTCGAACGAGAGACAAATGGATTTTCCAACCTGGATTCAAATGATGAATAGGGGTGTCATGTTCAAGAGCGACGCTTGCTGCCATTAATATGAATACGAAAACACATCCCTTTTCCAAAATTTCCCCCACCATTTATGGCAAGTACCTCTTTATTTTTACACAATCTTGAGGAGGATAACATATGCTTGTTGATGTAAGCTCATCCTTGGGATGAGTCCCTCAGAGTATATTTAACGAACCCTAGGAAGGAGTGGTTCGGTCCCATTGCGGGTCTTTCGATGTTTGTTTAACGAGTCCAAGGATAGAAAACTCGAGGGATTTTCATGTTTTGAGAGTCTGAAAAACACTTAAAGAGAACTCTCCCAATTCGTTTTTCATAAAAGAGTTCGACGAGACCGAAAAAGTGATAAACTATCGCCCGTTGAACATTTTCTTCAAATAGTTTAATGAGCGTGAAAAGAAAAATATCGCTCGACAATCTTTTCATTTTTATGGAGCGTGAAAAGAGATTAAAGGATACTCCTTTACGTTTGTCATTTTCATGTTACCATGATGATTACGAAAAGACGAGAAAAAGTATACTCAGTTATGTTCTCATATATTTTCGAGCGTGAGAACAAACAAAGATTGAGCTCGAGGTTTTTTCTAAAAAACCCTAAAAAAGTAGTCGTACATGCGACAAAAGAAAAAACACCCATACCCCCTCATTCAGACTTCAAAGTTGCGATATCTGTGAAAAACCACACTCACAAGGCTATTAGAGTATTAGGTTTTATAGACAAAGTAATAAAAATAATATAAAAAATCAAAAAAAATAGTAAAAAGTGAATAAATATGGGTAAAAAGGGTCTTTTACCATTTCATTGTGATTTTGCCAAAAACTTGTCCAACATACCTCATTTTCCCCCAAATTTCTTTGCTCGATTGCGAGAGGCACAAGCGATCATTCGGTGAACCATTTCAGCCAACGAGGTAATCTCTTGATTCTCTAACTTTTCCATGGTTTATTTTTTGTTTTTATTGGCAATTTTTTGGGTTTTGAGTCCATTTTAGGGTCGGAACATGCGCCCAAGAATTTTCACAGGTGGGCCATTTGGGACCTGCGAGAATATAAGATTCTCATAGGTGGCCTTCAGGGAACCTGCGAGAATCTCACACTTTGCAAAAGGCTCACCTGCGAGGGTCAAAAAATGGATTTTAAAGTAAGGCTTTGCTCAATAAAAATTATGCAAGATTTTAAAACAAGTTGTTGAATTCCCTCTCATGGATCTTTTGCAGGTGTTTGACCATCACAATATTGGAATGGAGAGAAAGAGAACATGAGGAGGATGATGCCATTGTCAGGAATGACCCGGGTACAGTCACTGCCCTCCAGGACTGTGGGCTCTTGAAATTTTTCAGGATTCCAGGCATGAGAGCCCAACTCAGGTTGTTGGAATATCAGGTCCACATGTGGGACGTGGATCAACAGTTATTTCATGTGGGAGTCCATATGCTGACACTAGATATCGAGGATATCTATTTTCTAACGGGGTTGTCACGTCGTGGATACCATGCTACTTTGACTGGAGGTAAAGGCGGCAGACTCCCTATGAGCAAGTATTGTCGCCAGTATTGTGTTCCTGAGGCAGAGAGAAGCAAGGGTAAGGTTTCCATTTGGGGGGTCCAAGATCAGACCCTATGGACCATCTTGTTTACTATTGCACACATGGCTGGGAGAATGGCTCCGCACATGTCTCTCCAGAGCTACTTCCAATATTCCATAGAGTGCACAGAGCCTCAGGTCTTCAACTGGTCGGATGCAGTTCTCCACAGTATGAAGAGACAATTGACGAAGTGGAAAAAGGGTGACTTGAAGAAATTTGGGTATGGATCACTTTTGGTGTCATTCTTCCTCGGGAGGGTCCCACTACTGTGACTACAGGTTGATCAGGGCTTACCAGCCCCACAAGATCCGAGGATGCTGAGGTGGTGCAACCTCATGTCTTGACACATAGAAGGGCCTATAATCAAGTATAATGATTCAATTTTTGACTGGTTGAGGCCCCAGATGCTGATGATCAACGACTACACATATGTTGGTTTAGATTTCCAAGTGGATCCGAATTTGGCCCTGCTTGAGGATGCTCAGTGGGGCGACTTAGGTAAGAAGTACACATTTTGTTCTTTTTAAATGTTTTTGAAAATTTTACCATATGAAATTTTTTTATGTTTATCCAAGAACTAATCAAAAAAATTATTTTTGATGACACAGATCTGGGGCCATATCGACCTCCAGGAACATCTCCCATTCAACGGTGAGGAGAAGCGGCTCTAGTGGCGAGATGGGATGTCGAAGACTACGAGGCAGTGGAACAGAACTTGGAGGGGTTGACCACAGACATCCTGGATATTTCTATTGGGGAGATCCCGAGATGTTACCAGTTCCATACTATGGGCATGTCCGAGTCTCTCAGTCGACTGCTCTGTAGGGTAGCCCGAGAAGTTGTGTGTTATTGTGAGCGTCATCCGTGACGCTATTTTGTAGAAGTTATGGGCTTTGTATTTTGATATTTTTATCCTTGGACAAAAACTTTTTGTAAAACATTTTGATTGTTATATACATATATACGGATTCTACCAACTTAGTTTGTGTTGTGTTATACATGTAATGTGTGATTGGTTTATAAATGTCCCAAATGTCTGTCTAAAACATAGTTGGCTAAGGCGTCAGTCAATGTATTTAGACGTCTAGGAATGTGTTGATATTCAATATAATCAAAATAATGTTCCAAGAGGCGAATTCGTAAATATACCCGTAATAAAGTAGGACTTCAGATAGCATAGACATTACTTAACTATAGTACTACCAGTTGCGAATCGAGTTGTATAACCAGGCAACGGATATCAAGTGAAATAATATTAATCAACAATTTGATGACGGCGCTATATTCTACAATATTATTGGTCACACAACCGAGGCACACACCTCATAGACTAATAAGTTCGTTTGTAGGGGCGTAAATTGCCCATGCAGCAAAAGCAAGGTTCTGAGTACTACGGCTAGCACCATCAGTGAAGCCAATGTGGGGTGGTGAAGACTCTAACATCTGGAAACCAAGCACAATGCAAGATAAGCATTCAAAGGCAGAGACCAAATAATGAAAAAGCATACTAAAGTAACACACAAAAAGTATGATACAATAAAATACAAGCACTCATGCACAGGTGACCTTAAGCATAGTACTTCTTTAAGTACAACCCATTTTTGGGTTCACTCAAAGGGATACCATCATAGTCTACCAACTCGTAAGCTCCTTTCTCTAAAACTCGTCTTACAATATAAGGACATCACCACATAGCTTCAAATTTTTTGGCTCCTAGCATATCCCAATCTTGTTCGTAAAGGAGAACCAGATCACCTTCGGAGAAAACGTGTGGCTTGACATGTTTGTCGTATTGGGCTTTGATGTGTTTCTTCTAGACTTCTATAACTAGGGTGGCATCGCGACGGATTTAGTCTAATTGCATGAGATACAACAGACGTTCTTCTTCGACAGAAGTGTTTGGGAGAAGTTTGACGGCTAGTTTTAGGGAGGTTATCTCACATTCAATCGGCAAGATGGATTCTAGACCATAGACTAAATGGAATGGTGTAAACCCAGTAGCAGACTTAACGGATGTCTGGTAAGCCCATAATGCTAAAAACAACATCATGTGCAACCTCGTTTTGTGAATCCCTATCATTCGTCAAAGCATGGTAATGAGGATTTTGTTTACTGCTTCAACTTGGTCATTGGCTTGTGGGTAATAGGGTGTTGAGTTGTCATGGCGAAGACCCAACTTTTCAGTGAGTTCAGACATCATGAATTTTCTAAAGTGGCTACCATGGTCAGTAATGATAGCTTGAGGAGCACCAAACCGAGCAATGATGTGATTGAATATAAATAATGTTGCAGTCCTTCCAGTATTATCGAATGTTGGCATCGCCTCAGCCCATTTTGTAAAATAATCTATGGCTACAATAATGTATCCATGCCCCCCGGCTGAGTGAGGGTGACATGTCATGAAATCGATACCCCATTTTGCAAAAGGACCAACGGAGACCACAGGGTGTAGAAGAGAAGGGTGTGATCGTATTTTATTTTTGTAGGTTTGGTAAGCATGGCATTTTTGGACGGCAATTATACAATTGTTGAATAAAGAAGGCCAAAAATACCCTGCTCGTAAGATATTCTGGGCAGTAGCATACCCAGACATGTGACCACCATAGGCTCCAGAATGGCAGTCATTTAGGGCTTTCTCGGCTTCGTCAAATGTGAGGCAGCATCGAAAAACAGAGTCAATCCCACGACAATAAAGAGTATCACCGAGGATAATATACTAACAGGCTTGGTAGCATATTTGACGGCAGTCAGTGTTAGAAAAATTGGGCCAGAAAATCTGGGTTTGGAGATATATGATGATATCTTTGTACCAAAGTTCATTGGAACTAATTATGAAAAGGGATTCATCGAGTAATGAATCTGCTGCTACATTTTCCATCTCAGAGCAGGGAAGGTCGCATATCAACTCAGCAAACACCAAGGATTTCTTGGACTTAGCGCGTTCGAATTCTAAGTCAAACTACTAGAGTATTACGATCCATTTGGGGTATTTTCCCCCTAGCAATTGGCATGTAAGAATGTGCTGCATAGGGTTGCAGTTATAAATTATTGTAGTCTTGCGAGAAACGATATAGTGCCGGAAACGTTGAACAGCTTGGACGGCGGCCAAGGCCATTTTTTCAGCATGTAAATACTTGGTTTCAGTAGTCGTGAGACTTCAACTCAAGTAATAGATGACATGTTCGTCATGAGAATCATCCTCCTAGATGAGAACCATAGCGATGGTATAGTCCGAGGCTGCGAGGTAGAGGAAATAATCCCAACTGTAATTCGGTGGAAAGAGTAGTGGGGTATGTGTCAACGACAGTTTCAAAGCTTCGAAAGATTTTTTGGCAGTGGTATCCCATACAAACTCAGAACCTTTCTTGAGCAGTCGCGTAAATCCAAGAGTTAGGTCAGCATAGTTTGGGATGAAACGATGGAGAAAGTTTGCCTTCCCTTGTAAACTTTGTAACTGGCGAAGTTAGGAAGGAGGAGGGAGATTGAGAATTTCCTCAACCTTCAAAGGATCTACCCTGATCCCTTGACCTGAAACAATAAATCCCATAATTTGGCCAGATTCTACGCAAAAAACACATTTGTGGGGATTCAAGCATATGTGGTAAAACCAACATCGAAGGAAAATGGCGCGGAGGTGTATTGGATGATCTACACGGTGCATGGAATGAGGGGGTAAGTCATCGAGATATGGTTGCACGATGTGCTTCATATCATGAAAGGTGTAAGACATAGCACGTTGAAAAGTTTCTTCGACATTCTTTAAACTGAATGGAAGTTTTCGGTAGGCGAAAGTGCCCCAAGGACAAATAAAAGCGCTCTTGTGTTGGTTTGCGAGAACAATATTGATTTGATTATATCTGGAGAAACCATCCATCAGAAAGAAGATTTCACTTCTGGCACAATCGTCGACCATCTGGTCAACGAAGGGGGTAGGAAAGTTGTCTTTGGGACAAGCTTTGTTAATGTCCCTATAATCAACGCACACGCGGATTGTGCCTTGTTTCTTGTCAATCGGAACAAGATTGGAAACCCAGACAGTTAGAGCCACAGGGTAAATAAAGCCAGCTTTGAGAAGTTTCTTAACTTCAAGCTTGATAGCGGCTTCTTTACATGGGTGGACTGAACAAAGTCGTTTCCGGATGGTTTTAGCACCTGGGTATGTCTTAATCTCCTGTACCACAATGTTGGGGTCAATCCCTGACATTTATTCATAGCTCCATCTGAAGACGTCACGAAATTCTTGGAAAAGAGACTTGTAGGTGACAACTTCGTCATGGGAACATGAAGCTCCAATATGCACATTTTCGACAACTCTAGGTTTGATGGATATGTCGAGGGGGGTGGTGGGTGAGATATTACTTAAGTTCCCTTCATAGAACATGTCATGTGTAGACTCAGGAACAGTAGAAATGATGACAACGGTCGACGGGGTTAGGAGTCGTTGGTAACCCTCGATGGTGTGTTGTTCCAGGAAGAGGACGGAACGATGATTTCCATCATCCCAAGGGGTATCTTCCATGGACATAATAGACATAATCATGTCGTCTGTAGGAAAAATGACACGGAATGGATCCAGAGATAAATCACCAAGAGAGGGGGTTTCCGATTGAATGGATTGATAAGAGGATTTGACTGGACTCAAAGGCATTTCGTCACCATAACGAAGATGATTGTCGGGGTTGGGTACCATCCACGGGTTGTAATATGTAGGGGTTCCATGAATAGAGGTGGAGATCATGTTGATCGAGGAGACAAACGGATGTGGAACATCGGGTGGTGGAATGGGGAAAGTACCCATCAAAGAGGAATCTTTAAGAAGACCCACACTGACGTTCTCATATCCAGAGGGGTATTTGGAATGAAAGGTACGTTGTTGGTACATGCATCAGAGTGAAAGAAGGCCAATTGGTCTACGGTAACTACTTTTCCTTGATGTGGAAAACACACGACACAGAAAAGAGTGGACACAATTGCATGCATGGAATCGATCTAGCTACGACCAAGTAGAAGGTTGTAATTGAGGGGAGCATCGAAGACCTCCACTTCAACATTGACTATTTTTCCTTCTAACGTAATAGGCAATGAAGGGAGGACACCGTAAGGCTTAAAACCAAATCCATTGAAGGCTTTGAGCATGTTGTGGGATTCAGTTAAAGGAGGAGAGTCGATGGCTTTCCAGCAGGTAATAGACATGACACATGTTGAGGCATCCTCATCAATAACTGTTCTAGAAATGTTTTTGTCAGAGACAATAACTTGTATTTGGAATGTAAGTTGAGGGGGTAACCTTGAAATGTGATCTTCCAATTCAAAAATTATTAAATTCGTATTCGTAGGGTCGATTCCACCAATAGCTTTCAACAGTGCCTTCCGTTGTATAGGAAAAATCTAAAGGACTTCGAAGGCTGACATCGTGGATGGTGCTTGGGCCAAATCTTCGACAATACTGTAGTTCTGGGCAGCACGTGCATGAGGATTGAAAGCCGATTTTCGAACAACACCCTTTGGGGGAGGGCAAAGAACTGTATCTAGGCTTGATCGTTCGAGATGAAGAGGACCGTTGGTAGGTGGAGTCGTGGGAGATGGTTGGACCAACGAAGGAGGTATTGCATTAGCCTTCTCTTTGGAGGAAGGATAATCTTTGGCTCGAGTGGTAAGTGTGATGTCATTCTTCTTTGAATCACTTGTACACATTAAGACATAGGATGTATTGGAGGGGGGAGGTCAGTCATGAATGACCAATTGGGCCTGTTGTTGAGAGGGGAAGGGTTGTGACAATACTGCCAGAGTGGGGGGTTTCGTGGTCCCTTGAAAGAACTTAGTAACCTCGGCTCATCATGGACAATCCTTAGTGTAGTGATCATCACCAAAGATAAGACAAGGGTATCGGGGTTTGCAGTTATCCCTATCGTCAACAGGTGGTGTTTTGGTTTTCTCAGATTGCATATTATTTTTATCCTCCTTGTTCTTACCCTTTCCTTTTTTGGATTTATTTTTTCTGGTGGGGGTAGATTGAACAAATTTTACCTCAGAAGTCTTTCCGTGGGAGGGGTAGGAGACAGATCATTTTGAACATTAGAAGAAATGGGTTTGGGGTTGTTGCTAGAGGTTTGGAAGGAATGAGGTTAGACATGGAAAGTGCCAATCACACCATCAACTGCATGAGAAGCAACAGAAGTCGTTGAAGTAGAGGAAGTAGAAGGACAAGGTGCGTCAGGGAGTAAGTCGTAAAGAGTACCTGTCTGTGAGTAAAAGAGGTTGAGGTATTGAGCATGACTGATTGCCTGTTCTTCTGTGACAACTCCACCCATGGTTATGTCACGAGTGATGTCGTTCACGAATGATTTCATGAACCACTATGCCAACAACTGATCGGGAAGTTTGAGTTTGATGAGACGTCATCTTCATCGCCACTCATGAATGTGATCGGAGATATGAGTGGCTTTGGCTTGTTTGAAAGAACTCAAAATCTCAGTTCCCATTTTGTAGCGGATCGGTAACTGGTAGTGGGTGAGGAAAGCCATAGAAAGGGTGTTGAAGTCGGTGAAGAAGCCTCGTGGTAGTTCTATATACCACTCCGCGGCAGAACCTGTGAGGGTTCACTGAAAAAGGCATAAACGAATAGAGTCATCCATCAAGGAGTTGGATGAGCACCAAAGGTGAAAATTCATTACATGATTGTTTGGGTTCTCTTCCGGTTTACCATCGAATTTAGGGATGTCGAATGGTAGTTTGGCTGGTATGGCGGGCCATTGAGGAGAGTTACAGATCGGATCATTTAAAATCCTCGATAGATCAGGGAGGTCCAGGGTGGCTAAGAAGGGTAACTGTCTATTCACATGTGGGTACTGGTGACTTTGGGGAGGGAGTCCCATTAGTAGACCAGTGGGACCATAAGCAGTTTTCATATAGTGCGAAGACCTGGGCATATTCGGTTGTTGGTGTGGAGGCAAGTAATTCATAGGGTTGTACCCTTAAATAGGGGCGTGGGGTTGAACGTTCGAGCCCCAAATAGGATTAGACGTGCCTGGATATGGTTGGCCTGTAATAGGTGGTATGACAGAGCTAGCTTGAGGTTGTTTCCCCCCAATCGAGTGAGGATTATGTTGAATAAGATAATTCCAATACTGGGCCAAGGATGGAGGTATGTTTTGTCCATAGGGTGGGGTCAGTGGGGGTTTCCCTCCAATCGGGGGTTGCGTCCCTATTGGGATTTTTACTACAAAAGGGGATTGGGTTTGGCCTCCTTGGTGAAATTGTCCACCAACAGAAATCTGGTAATTAGGTGTAAAAGACGGGATGGTGCCACTAGGGTCGGTGCCTCCAATAGAGGATGCAAAAGGTCCTCTGAAAGGGGGTCAAGGAAGTGTTGGAATAAAACCAGGAACGAGATGGTGCCCAGAAGGATTGGAAATGTCAGGAGTCCCAGATGAGACTTGTGTAGGAGGGGGAATAGAAGCATTCAATGCATGATATCTGGGTGGAAGTGTTGGGGTGAATTTGGGCGAAAGCGGTGTGCCAATGGGTGCTTGGCTAGCTACTGTAATCCCGGTGTGAGGACTCGTAGTATCTGGGACCATTGTGTAATGGACTGTTTGTAGAGGGATAGTCAAGATGTGGTTAGCTAGCGGAGTGTATGTACCAGGAAAATAATAGGTAGTATTAAAATGTATTGCGTCTAGATCAGATGTTTCGGGAAGCTCAGGAGTGATAGTGATATCAACGCCTGCTCCTGAGCCAAAGAGATCCCATCTAAAAATTCCAGTAGTCGAAAAAGGATCTTGACCCTCAGGTCCTATGAAAGGTCCAGTTGGTAATCCAGAAGACTGAACAACTATATCTCCGAAAGAATTCACTCGAACAATATGTCTCTCGGAGTCAAGAGGAAGTCGGAAGTCCTCTCGAGAATTGGTAATTCGAAACCATTCTAAAGAGTTAGTTCGTTCCACTGGTGGAGTGGAAATGTCTTGGACTTCACTCTGTTGAGGACAGCCCTCTTGTGAGTTGGTAGGCAAGGGTTGAGAACCTTCCAGATCTTCTAAGGGTAGGCCTTGCATTCTACGTGAACGGCATGGAGGGTCAATTGTGATCGATTTAGAATTTTTATGAAAGAAATTCTATGGCCAACTTGGGTAAACAAACAACATGTGCTAATAAAATCTAGGAAGCAAAACCAAGCAAACAATACCTTCTAATTCCGAAGTTACTAGTTGGTGATGAAATCCAACATCGCAATGACAAGACAAGAAGGGGCTGGGCCAGAGTGGAAAAGTTACGTTGACGACCTGCTTAATGAACTTACACCCTGGTGCAAGCTCCCACACATAATCATGGGCATACCCTCCAAGGAGCTCGAGTGAGTCTGGCCAACATCGATTCCAGGTACCGTGAAGACTTACCCCTTCACAGTCACCTTGTGTAAGACCCTAAGAAGATAGGCTACTAAGGTTACCACCAACAACAATAATGCCTGGGGGAACAGTCGACAGTCTGATCCACATGCAAGGGCAGGGTATCTAGCCCGAAATCAGCTTGAGAGGCTTCCACTCATCATTGTGGGTATACCTTCAAGTGAACCCCGTAATATGTGTGATCTTTACACCGATATCAACAAAGCAAGGTGAGTAACTCTGTCAATCTCAATGCGACCTCAGGTTTGACCCTTGTGTGAGAAGGGCTTCCCGGGACAAAATGCTGCAAATGGAATTTGACACTCCTTATCACAAGATACTATTGTGTGTTTTGTGCTTTGGAGAGTGTGTCTCACTGCCTATTCCCAAGCTCTAGTCTAGCTAATGTTGGTGTAAAAGAGCCCTAGAAAAAGTTACTAGTTGAATTTTAAAGTTGTGCAATATTATTAAAGGTTGTTGTTACTCAAAAGGAGATGGAAATGAAATCGATGTTGTGTGAGACTCTGACCCAACAATGCATAAATAGGGATGAATGATACAAATTTTGTTTGATGAATCCTATTTACAGGAGGGAAAGAGGAGTTTTCTGGAACAATGTGAACTACGATGTATGATATTCTCTGAAATGTAATATCAAACAATCATGAACAATGCAAATTCCCTATTCGTTTTCTTTCAATACTAGAATGCCCATATTTTTCGAATAAAAGGTTTCTAAAAAAAAAATGTCTTTAATTTTTTATTAGAAACCAAGCAATAGGGATGGAACTAAGAAAAAGTAAGCAACCAACGAAAATAAAATACACAACAAACACCCAAATCGATCTTTCAATGAAAATAAAAATAACAAATCGACAAGACCAGTCTCTTCAAATGCACATGGGTAACAATTTTCCAAGTAATAAGCAATTGAAAAGGACCATTAATCTCAACTTTTAATCCAATCAAAGGCTCCCGACCAAACAAGCACTCGGATTTCAGAATCAAAGATTATACCCTTGTTAAGAAAAGGTCAAGAGGTAAAAATCGAGAAAAAATGATCAAGAAGAGATTTCGATTTTCGAAAACTAGTCATTCAAGAGATTTGAAGTCAAGAAACATTCAATCATTGGCCAGAGAATTTCTTTCCAGACACGCCAACCAATCTGGGCATCTGAAGACACAAAATACTTAATCCAAAATTTTTACAAGTGAGTTTGTAGTCTGACGTACAGTGCGAGAATTAAGGATTCTCACAGGCTAGACAGAGGCAAGTTGCGAGAAGTTCGCATTGAACTGAACACTAGGGTGCGAACCTCAGTTATTATTGCAGGCTATTGAAAGATTTAGTGCGAGAAGGTTTGTAATCAAGAAAATTTTGGAAAAAAGACAGGATTTTTTAGGGAACTTCTGGATCCAGGGAGCCTATGAGGGTCTACTCAACACTCAGAGATTGATTGGGAATAAAAAAGGGTAGGTTAAGAGAAAATGGCCAAGAAAAAACCACCAAAATGGGTTGTATCCCCAGTGGAGTTGCCAATTTTGTTATCGGATAAATCAGTAAGTGCATACACTAACAGATCTCCCTAGATCCACCTAAATCTAGAACAAAATAGAACAAGACACAACTCTTTCTCTAAGTTGCAGTCAATGAATCTACTACTAATAAGGAATGAGTGACATACCTTTATATCACTTCCTTAGGTCTCTGTTGTTCCCGCTTCGCTCCAGTGCTCTTGTGAAATCAAGTCCAAGACAACACAAACCAACCAAAGTGAAGATATCAAAGTATATTCAATGTCAACCTATGCATATGATCAAGGATTTATGCAATAAACTAAGAGTGATTTTATGGAAAAGGGACATGTCGTTGTATTATATTAAATGAAAGTAGAAGATACAACAAGATCGCCTTGATGTCGCAAGATTTCTTTCAGTGACCCTTGGTTCCAACACACACACTTGCTTTACATTTGCATGAAGAAGATCCAATACAACTTGATAGACCGAATAGAGCCTTCAAGCTTCTATCCAAACAGAGTTCTTCACACAATTCTTTCACCAATTCTTCATTCAATCTTGTTTAACCTTTCCCATGAGAAACCTTTCAATATATAGGAGAAGGAGAGATGGTTAAATGGATGAGGATGATCCTACTAAATCTGATAAGTCAGTAGGATGCCAACCATGTGAATGCCAACTCATTTTCTAGAATATTCCCTTCTAGAACCTTTGTGACCTCTTCTCTTTTCCAAGATTTAAAACAGGTTCGCACCCTACCTATAGAGAAGACTACGAACAGTTTGTTAATATTTTGGTAGCTTCGGGAGGTATGAACCTCTATTGTGACCTATGACGAGATTAGAATATTCTGGAAGGAAGCAAAGAAGTGAAGGAAACCCTAGACAAGTTGTCAGCTGCAGAAATATTTTTAATATGAATTTATTAGTACCCAAGAGGAGAAGTCAACCCCAGTAAGCCTGCCCAAACTACTATAAATATAGGGCACCAGTTCTCATTATTCACATCTCAGCAGTTGCAGAGAGAGCTAGATCTGCATAGGTGCAGTGACATTTTTGTGCACAAGTCTCTAGGAAAGTGTGCACCAGCTTATGGGAGGGAATATCTGATCAACTTGGTTTCTATTCTTGCTTGGTGCATTAGCCTCTCTTGGCTATTGGATTGCTACCAGGATTCTCTTCTCTGTCAAGGTCAAGGTGCTCGAAGGGTGGCTTCGGCCTATGGTTGGGTGACGAGGATATCGTCAATGGTAAAACAAGCACAATCTTCTATATTCTAACAAGTTATGGGCCCACACCTCCTTCATTCAGCCTAAAACGCTGGAAGGAATCATAACTGCTAGATATTGAGCTCATTGAGGAACTGCCACTAGGGTTACTAGTAGGAGCAACTGCCAAAAACACTGCAGCTAGGGTTACTAGAAGAATCAGTTGCAGAAACCCTAATACTTAGATCTGGCACCTTGTGATGGAGCATCTCGCTCAAGAAGAAGATATTCAGATGCACCCTAGTTGAGCGCACCTTTTTGCTCTCTCAGAAGACAGAAATGATGAAGTTGAATTTTTGGATCAAGGCATGACCAGTTACCAGTCAACCGAAGACATGAGCAAAACGATCAGTGTCTTACACTACTCAGCACTCACTGGAACGATTGAAGATGACATGTGGATAATCGATAGTGGTGCTTCTAGGCACATGATGGGAGAGCAAGCCAGACTCTCAAATCTAAATGAGATGAAGACATCTTACAAAGTGGAGCTTGGAGACAAAATCACTTACCCCGTCGAAGGATTTGGACAAGCCTCCATCAAGTTGAAATCAAGTAACCATGTTCACTTAAGCAATGTTTTATATGTACCTGGTTTAGAAAAGAATTTTGTGTCGATATCATGTCTAGAAGACAAAGGAAACAAAATAGCCTTTGTGGATGGAAAGGTGTTATCATGGCATAAGAATTCCAGCATAGAGAATGCTAGGGTTCTTGGAAGTCATGAAGGAAATTTGTATAGACTACTAGAACAAAATGAAGAAGCTCTCGTACATGAAAAAGTCAACCCTAATGAGATTTGGCATAGAAGGTATGCTCATATCAATTATCAAGAATTAACTTTTCTCAGAAGAATGGTTGAAGGAATACCAAAATTGAAATCTACACATGAAGGAATCTGCAAGGCATGTGCCCTTGGGAAGAATATCAAGAAACCATTCCCAAGCAGCAACAACAGATCTAAGGATATCTTATATCTAATACACTCATATGTTTGCGGTCCAATGCCAGTCAGATCCCTAGGAGGATCTTTTTACTACGTAATATTCATAGATGACTATTCAAGAAAGACATGGCTATACCTACTAAAGACAAAAGACGAAGTATTCAGCAAGTTCCAAGAATTCAAAGCAGAAATAGAAAACCTCACGAACAAAAAGATCAAGACATTAAGAACAAATAATGGAGGAGAATACACCTCGAAGGAGTTTGTTTCATTCTACAAATCGACAAGGATTAGGAGGGAGCTAATTGTTCCTCATAATCCTCAACAAAATGGTGTAGCAGAAAGAAAGAACAAATCTATCGAAGAAACCATAAAAGCCTTATTGAATGATCAAGGTCTATCCATGTTCTTATGGGGAGAAGCAGCAATGATTGCAATATATGTGCAGAACAGAAGTCCTCATCGTATATTGAAGGACATGATACTAGAGGAAGCCTTCTCAGGTAAGAAACCTAACGTGGAAAACCTAAGAAAATTTGGATGTCCAGTTTACTCTCATATTCCCAAAGACAAAAGGAATAAACTAGAACCCTCAGGAAAGAAGGGAATATTCGTGGGATACAGTGATTCATACAAGGCCTATAGAATATATATTCTAGAATAACAAAAGATTGAAGTTAGCAGAGACGTAACGTTCAATGAAAGAATGGCCTTCAGGAAATCCATCGAAGAAATTACAAAAGAAGA
>JASDQU010818435.1:31648-46173 GCA_032191745.1 Picea mariana | reverse complement strand
GCCAAAAGAGAAATCTTCTCTCTGATGGATGGTTTCTTCGAATATAATCAAATCAATATTGTTCCTGAGGATCAACACAAGACGGATTTTATTTGTCCTTGGGGCACTTTCACCTATCGAAAACTTCATTTCGGTCTATGGAACACTGGTGCAACTTTTCAACGTGCTATGTCTTATGCCTTCCATGATATCAAGCACATCATGCAACCATATCTTGACGACTTACCCGCTCATTCCATGCGCCGAGTCGATCATCCAATCCACCTCCGAGCCATTTTCGTCCACTGTCGGTTTTACCATATATGCTTGAACCCTCACAAGTGCATTTTCTGCGTGGAATCCAGCCGACTTCTAGGCTTTATTGTTTCATGTCAAGGGATCAGGGTAGATCCTTTAAAGGTCGAGGTAATTCTTAATCTCCCTCCTCCTTCTACACTTCACCAGTTACAAAGTTTGCAAGGGAAAGCAAACTTTCTTCGTCGTTTCATCCCGAACTACGCTGAGATAACTCATGGATTTACACAACTCCTCAAAAAGGGGTCTGAGTTCGTATGGGATACCATCGCAAACAAAGCCTTCGAAGCTTTGAAACTGTCCCTGACACGTGCTCCGCTTCTCTTCCCCCCCCGATTACAATCGCGATTATTTCCTCTACCTCGCAGCCTCAGATTACACCATTGCTATGGTTCTCGTCCAAGAGGATGATTCTCATGACGAACATGTTATCTATTACTTGAGTCGAAGTCTAACGCCTACCAAAACCAAGTATTTACATGTCGAAAAACTGGCCTTGGCAGCCGTCCAAGCAGTGCAACGTTTCCGGCACTATATCCTCTCTCGCAAAACTACAGTGATTTCTAACTGCAACCCTATGCAACACATTCTCACACCTCAATTGCTAGGGGGAAAATACTCCAAATGGATAGTTATACTCTAGGAGTTTGACTTGGAATTCGAATGAGCCAAGTCCAAGAAGTCCTTAGTGTTTGTCGATTTGATATGCGACTTTCCCCACTCTGAAACGGAAAATGTAGCAACCGATTCATTACTTGATGAATCCCTTTTCCTCATTAGTTCTGATGATCTTTGGTATGGCGATATCATCATATATCTCCAAACCCAAACTTTCTGGTCTAATTTGTCCAGTACTGACCGACATCGAATATGCTACCAAGCCCATCAATATATTATCCTCGGGGATACTCTTTATCGCCACAGGATTGACTCAGTTTTCCGACGCTGCCACGTTCGATGAAGCCGAGAAAGCCTTAAATGACTGCCATTCTGGAGCCTGTGGTGGTCATATGTCTGGGTATTCTACTACCCAGAAGATCTTATGAGCAGGGTATTTTTGGCCTTCTTTATTTAATGATTGCATAGTCGCCATCGAAAAATGCCATGCTTGCCAAACCAATAATCATAAGATACGGTCACATCCCGCTCCTCTTCACCCTATGGTCTCCGTTGGTCCCTTTGCGAAATGGGGCATCGATTTCATGACATGTCACCCCCACTCGGCCGAGGGGCATGGATACATTATTGTAGCCATAGATTATTTTATGAAATGGGCCGAGGTGATGCTGACATTTGACAATACTAGAAAGACCGCAACATTATTCAATTTTAATCACATCATAGCTCGTTTTGGTGTTCCTAAGGCTATCGTCACTGATCATGGTAGCCACTTTAGAAACTTCATGATGTCTGAACTCACTGAAAAGTTGGGTCTTCGCCATGAAAACTCAACGCCCTATTACCCACAAGCCAACGGCCAAGTTGAAGCGATTAACAAAGTTCTCATAACTATGCTCTGATGAATGATAGGGATTCACAAAACAAGTTGGCACACAATGTTTTTTTCATCATTTTGGGCTTACAGAACATCCGTTAAGTCCGCTACTAGGTTTACACCTTTCCGGTTAGTCTATGGTTTGGAAGCCATTCTCTCGATCGAATGCGAGATACCCTCTTTAAAACTAGTTGTTGAACTCCTACCAAACACTTCTACTAAGGAAGAACATCTATTGTATCTTATGTGATTAGACGAAACTCGACGCAATGCTACCCTAGTCATAGAAGCCCAGAAGAAATGTGTCAAGGCCCAATACGACAAACATGTCAAGCCTCATGTTTTCTTCGAAGGAGATCTAGTTCTCCTCTATGAACAAGATCAAGATATGCTAGGAGATGGAAAATTTGAAGCCATGTGGCGAGGTCCTTATATCATTAGACGAGTTTTGGAAAAAGGAGCTTACGAGTTAGTAGATTATGATGGTGTCCCTTTGAGTGAACCCAAAAATGGGTTGTAATTGAAGAAGTACTATGCATAAGATCACCTGTGCATGAGTACTTGTATTTTTATTGTATCATACTTCTTGTGTTATTGTAGTTTTCTTTTGTCGTTATTTGGTCTCTACCCTTATGTGACATTGTGTTTGATTTCCAGATGTTGGAGTCTTCGCTACCCTACTTTGGCTTCGCTGATGGCGCTAGCCATAGTACTCAAAACCTTGCTTCCACTACATGGGCAATTTACGCCCCTACAAACAAACTTGTTTCTTTACAAGGTGTGTGCCTCGGCCGTGCAACCAGCAATATTACAGAGTATAGCATCGTTATTGAATTGTTGGTTGATGCTATCTCTCTTGGTATCCGTCACTTGGTTGTGCGACTCGATTCAAATCTCATAGTACTACAGTTAAGTAATTTCTATGCTATTCAAAGTCCTACTTTGTTATGGGTGTATTTGCGGATTCGCCTCTTGGAACGTTATTTTGATTATATTGAGTATCAGCATATTCCTAGATGTCTAAATACATTAACTGATGCATTAGCTAACTATGTATTAAACATAAATTTGGGTCATTTATAAATCAATCACATCAACTTTCACACAACACAAGATCAACCGGTAGAATCCGTATGTATATATAACGATCAAAAAGTTTTTTACAAAAATGTTTTGTCCGAGGACCAAAATTTCAAAATCTGAAGCTCATAGCTTCTACAAAAAGACATCACGGATGACGTTCATGGTAACACACGACTGCCCGGGCAACCCTACGAAGCAGTCGGCCAATGGACTCTGACACTCCCACCGTATGACGCTGATAACGTCGTGGAACCTCTCCAAGAGGCATGTCTGGAATGTCTGTTGTCAAACCCTCTAAATTTTGTTCCACTGCTTCATAATCTTCAATGTCCCATCGTGGCACTGGAGCCACCTCTCCTCGTCACTGAATAGGATAAGTACTAGGTGGTCGATAAGGCCCCACGTATGTGTCATTAAAAAAGAAGTTTTGTAATTAGACCTTGGACGAACATAAAAACACTTGCATATGATAAAATTCACAAAAACATTGAAAAAAGAAAAAATGTGTACTTCTTACCAAGATCTCCCCACTGAGCACCCTCGGGAAGGGCCAAGTCTAGATCTCCTTGGAATTCCAACCCAGCATAGGCATAATCATCCACCATCAACATCTGTGGTCACAACCAGTCAAAGAAGGCATCATTGTAGTTGATAATTGCTCCAGCTACGTGTCGGGCCATGAGGCGACACCACCTCAGCATTCTTGGATCCTCTGGAACCAGTAAACCCCACTCAACTTGCAACCTCAAAAAAGGAACCCTCTCAAGAAAGAAGGACACCAACAATGACCCATACCCGAATTGCTTCAGATCGCCTCTCCTACATTTGGTCAACTGCCTCTTCATGCTACGAAGCACTGCATTTGCCCAGTTAAAGACCTGAGGCTCAATACACTCTATGGCATACTAAAATTAGCTCTGGAGAACCATGTGAGGAGCAGTGCTCCCAGCCATACGAGCAATGGTGAACAAAATAGTGTGAAGGGTCAAATCCTGCACCCCCCAAATGGCCACTTTTCCCTTGCTCCTTTCCGCCTCTGGAACATAGTACAAATGGCAGTATTCACTCATAGGCAGCCCACCACCTCTGCTACAAGTCAAGCTAGCGTGGTACCCACACCATGACAGTCCTGTCAAGAAATAAACTTCCTCGATGTCCAAGGACAATGTGTGGACCCCTATGTGGAAAACTTGTTGGTCCACGTCCCACATATGCACAAGGTACTCCAACAGCCTGACTTCGGCCCTCATATCCGAGATACGAAAGAAATTCAGGAGACCACAGTCTGGCAAAGCGGCAAAGGTGCCTGGGTTATTCTTGGAAATAGCATCATCTTCTTCATGCTCTCTTTCACGCCATTCCAGAACCATGGTGATAGCCAAATGCCTGCATAAGACACATAAGAAGAAGGTCAGCAACTCTCTTCAACACTTGGCATCTTTTTCATTGAACAAACTTCAAAGAATTTTTTAACTTTGTGGTTCTCGCAGGTGCCCTTTAGGTACAATGTGAGGTTCTCACAGGTGCCTTTGGGGCCACCTGTGAGAATGATGCATTCTCGCAGGTACCGTGTGGCTAGCCTACGAGAATGGATGAGCACAAATTTAACCCCTAAAACAAAATCAAAAACATGAATATTACCAATGAAAATGAAAAATGGAACCATGAAAGGATAGAAGACAAGGAGCTTACCTCACTGCCGGAGACGGTTCGTCGAATGGATGCTCGTACCTCCTGCAATCGAGTGCCGAAATTCAAGGGCAAAAGAGGGGTTTTGGGCTGAAATATTGGCAAAGTTACAATGACTATGGTAAAAAGAACTTTTATCCCCTTATATTCACTTTTACCATTTTTATTGGTTTTTTATAATTTTTTTATTTATTAAAACCTAATGTCTAATAGCCTTGTGAGTGCGACTTTTGCAGACATGACGACTTCGATGTTCATACACAAGGATATGGATATTTTTTCTCTTTTCATCGCATGTTTAAGTTGTTTTTTATGGTTTTTTCCACAAAACCTCGAGCTTGGTCTTTGTCCATTCTCGCGCTCGAAAATACATGAGAACGTGATCGAGCGCACTATTATCACTTTTTCGGGCTCAACAAGGTTATACGAAAAAGGAACCCCCTGGAGTCCACTTTCAGCTCTTTTCAGACTCTCTAAACATGAAAAGATCATCGAGCGACCTTTCTATTTTCACGCTCATTAAAGTATTTGAAGAAAGCATCTGTTGGGCGATAATTTATCTCTTTTTCGGTCTCATCAGACTATTTTTACGAAAAAAGAACTAAGAGAGTTCTCTTTTAAGTGTTTTCCCAGACTCTATAATCATGAAAAACCTTCGAGTTTTCTATCTTTGGACTCGTTAAACAAACATCGAAAGACCTATAATGGGACTGAACCACTCCTTCCTAGGGTTCCTTAAACATACTCCGAAAGACTCATCCAAAGGATGAGCTTACATCAACAAGCATATGTTATCCTCCTCAAGCTTGCGTAAAAATAAAGAGGTACTCGCCAGAAATGGTGGGGGAAAATTTGGGAAAGGGATGTGTTTTCGTATTCATATTATTGGCGGTAAGTGTCGCTCTTGAACATGACACCCCCTTATTCGTTATCTAAAACTGGTTTGGGAAATCCATTTGTCTCTCATTTGATTTTCTATAAGTTCATATCCTGAGTCGTCTCTGAGTCAATGCTACCAAATCATTGGTCGTGTCATTCATATGTTCAAGAGAAGTTCATCCAAAACCTCTATTGAGTCAGCCATTTGCAGTTGTCCATTCTCTTTGTGTCAGCCTTCCCTGTGTCCAGTTCAACTTACATTATACTCTGTTCTGCCTTCAAAATCTGTTACTCATTTCGTGTCATTGATGAGGGATACATCAAGGCCCTCCTGTGATGAGTTTTGTTCCATCGACTCTAGCTCATTATCCGGAAACAAGACTTAGAAATTATTTGGTACCTTGGAACTTGCATACCTCAATGACAGGTTTCCTTGCTTTCGATAGTGGGTTTTCATCATTGACCCCTGATAAAAAGATTCTGTCGGATGTTCGACCTCAACTGATTTATTCACATTCGGTGGATTGTACTAGTGTACCTTGGGAGTCATTGACATTAATGGTGATTTCCCTCACACTTGTTAATGGTTTTCATCAATGATCGGTAATCAAGTGGTTTCTACCATGTTCGACTTCGATACATGTAATCACATGGTTAGATTTGTACTTTCAGGTGACGGGATTGAAGACCCCAGGTCCCATCTCTTTGGTCCAGGTTGTGATGGAATATGTATAATTTACCGACGCATAGATCCACTTTGTATGTCTTGTGGCTATGTCGTCTTAATTTGAATTTTCTTGCATAGATCCACAGTGTATTCTTGGTGGCTATGCAATGTTTTGATGGCATGGATCCACGGTGTCTGATTGGTGGCCATGACCTATGTTTATGATGTCATTCGTCCATGATCTGAGTATGGGAATGCCTACCTCAAAACTAGTATGATATTCTGCAGATGCTTGATTGTTTGCAGGTTTTCGATTAGGTGCACTCCTGGTTTCCGACACACACACACAATTTACAAAGTATTTTGGTTGTCACTGATTCCAGACTCATACTTTTGGGGGCATTCTGTTACCCATGATTTTGGTCATCTTGATGGTGTATTAACAATGGTGTACTCAAGCTCCTAACAAGAACTTTCTCCTAAGAAAAGTGGCATTCATTTCTTTCCAAAAAACATATTTTTAAAGAAATTTCGCAGGCTGCTTATAGCCTAGGGTGTGAGAATGATCCATTCTCACAGGCCACCTTCAGCTAGGGTGCGAACTTCTCACACTGTTCTCTATACCTAGGGTGAGAACTTGTTCTCAAGCTTGGAAAAAGGAAGAAGTCTTGAGGGTTCTAGAAGGGAATATTCTAGAAAATGGGTTGGCATTCGAATGGTTATCATTTTACTGGTTTCCGATTTGGTGGGATCATTCTCATCCATGTAACCATCTCATCCTCTCTTATATATTGATAGGATTCTCATGGAAAAGGTTAAGCAAGATTAATTGAAGAATTGGTGAATGAATTGTGTGAAGAACCCCGCCTGAGCAGAAGCTAGGAGACTCTAGTAGGTCTACCAAGAAGAATTGGATCTTCTTCATGCAAGAACAGAGCAAGTGTGTGTGTTGGAACCAAGAGTCACTGAAAGGAAGCTTGCAACATCAAGGCGATTAGGTTGTATCTTCTACTTTCAATTAATATGATACAGCAGCATGTCCCTTTTCCCATAAAGTCATTCTTACTTTATTGTGTAATTCCTTGATCATACACATAAGTTGACGATTGAATACATTTTGCTATCTTCACTTTGGTTGGTTTGTGTTGTCTTGGTATTGACCTCACGAGAGCACCGGAGCAAAGTGGGAGCAACAGAGACCTAAGGAAGCGATACAAAGGTATGTCATTTGTTCCTCCTTACTAGCTATTTCAATGATCGTAACTTAGGGAAAGAGTCATGTTCTGTCCTGTTTTGTTCTAGATCCTGGTCGATCTAGGGAGATCTGTTAGTGTCCACACCTACCGATTAGTCCGATAACAGAAAGACTGGTCGAAATCCTCTTCTGCATAGTTGTTATGGAAAGGGGGCCTTGTCTACTGGTCACATGGGTCACGCTACTTGATTTGAGGAATCTGACCCCTCTGGAGATTTTGATTTCTGGGTTGCGGATCATCTTGGTCTCGCGTAGCAGGTCTGTTTCCCACGGACATTCATTCCATCAAATTTTCCATGGTTTTCATCATCATATTGAACCTGTTGTTTGAGGACCGAGACATCGACGATTGTGCATCTCCCTGATGTCTTTTGTTACTCTGATTGAACTTCGATTTGATTTTTCCCGATGCCATCTTTTTCACTTCGACCTCGACAGCGTTACTCATTATGGCATCCAAGTTTTATGACATTCTTTCTCTCAACAGTAGAGTAAAGTCACTGTCGAACGAATCTACATACTGCAGCTGCACAGCATTGGACAGGGCTTTTACTTTGGTAGGTATGGAGTTGTATATTTTCATAAAACGAACCAAGAACTCTTGCATCGTTTCCTCTAGTGCTTTCTTCATGTTATTGTATTGCATCAACAGTTGTAAAGGGTTCTTCTTGTCCCCCCATTTATTTAGGAAGGATCTTTCGAATGTCGCGAAGTCCTGAATGTTAGTGGGTGGGAGGGCCTTGAACCACTTTCTTATGTCTCCCGAAAGGATTTGCACAAAAAGCATCATCTTTGCATCCGCGTAATTTACCTCCTCCAAGTCGAAAAAGTCATTAAACCGGTCCAGGTGTTTCTCAGCGAAAACATCTCCCTCAGCATCATAGATTCTTATTCTTTGGCTATAATTCTGAGGTAAGTCATGTAACTTGGTTGGAAGGATGAGGGGGGTGAATCTAGCAGCCATAGCCCTAGGAGGATTCAGATTTTGGGAGGTGTTATTCATTACTAGGTCTGGAAAGTTTTTTGGGTCGAAAATAGTCTCGTCAAAAATGGTCTCTGACTTAGAACTAAACAGATTTTGTTCAAAAATGGAATCAAACTCTAGGTTTTCGATGCTCTGCGCGTCATCTTTGGGAAAGGACAGACTTTTGTCCAAGAAATAGAACAGGTCTGGCACCTACTCTCTATCCTTGCACAAAATCCTCTCTGGGTCGTATACGGGCTCAGAGGGGTTTGGGTCAGGATTCACTCTGGTGTAAAAGGTCTTTGGAGCCAAGTTTCCTGAATAGTGCTACTTGGGGGGCCACTGGTTTGTTTGGACTGGATTCGCCAGGGTAACGGTTTCAACCGATACAGGTGTTTGTCCCTCTATTACCCTCAGGGGTCAAACTGCAATGTTTGTCGTTCTCCAGGGGAAAAATTTGTCAACTTCATCCCCGACAATGGTGCCAGAATGTTAGCACTCCGTAAATCTATTTGGTTGATGAACAGACGACAAAGGTAACTTTTCAACCAAATTTGAGACTCGAAAACTAGCCTTTTAGATCTGGAGAGGGCTCTCTCAGAAATGGCGTGGTCTCCACGCAGGATATAGCTTTACAAAGGATGGATAGATTTAAAACTCGTGATGAAAATATTATGGTTATATTGGCGCAGGTAAGTAAAACTTGGGCTATGGGGTCGATCAGAGGAAGAGACGTAACAAATGAATCAGTGACTGGATTCGAGAGAAAAAGGCTAGGTGAGCGATATCCTTCATTGTTAATCGTAAAGTGTGGCAAAAGAAAAACAAAGGGAGCAAACTCAAGAGCGTCATTGTGGAAAAATTTGGAGTTAGCTCAAGAAGAAAAATGCTTTGTCTATGTGGCGCGAACAAGGGGCGCAGCACAGTGAATCCGCAGGTTCAAAATTTCGTTCTGAAGTAGACGATATGAGATATGGAATAAAAGATAACAGGAAAAAACATACACAGAGAAAGGAACACAATACATCCAACTATTGCAACTAGAATTTTTACATCAAAACACAGGACCTTTGCATTAAGTTTCAGTCAAAAAACACTCAGACTTCTTACAATAGCATTTGTTTCTTAAAATTTCCAACCAATCGTGGTTACATCGAAAAGATGAAATATATAAACTAGGGTGCCTCTAGGGTTTCCCTCTATTCTAACTGCTAACTCTAGACTAGGAAAAACCATGCCACATGCGCAAGAAACTCTTCACATGGCACCATCCAAAAATAGGCAACAATCATGCATGTCTACTAGTAACCGTCTTCAAGTTTCACCATGAGATCGGCTCGTTAGTCAAGACCCAACGTAGGGAAAAAATGTGTCGTTGTGTCCCTCGATCAGCTATCCTTACGAACAATTATCCACCCAAAACCGGTTGTCTACAATGTTGGTTTCGCCTCCCGTTACACGCCTATTTGCTGGGAGCTGTGCACAGAAAACGATTGTGCGATTCCCATGACCGTTACCAAAGTGGTGAGATGTTTTCAAGGGACGTGTATCACTCAAAAATTGTCGTGAAAGGACAACGTCGCTCGTTAATCTTACTTTTCTTGTGAGAAGGCGAGAGCCATATAGACTTCTTGTTCAGCTGCTCTACCTTCTCCAGGATACTCTTCGTGGCCTTCTCCTGCTAGCCTCTGCGCTTCCCGCAGCTAGACAATAACGTTATGAGCCTCCTTAAGCTGCCTTTTTAGCCACGTCATGCTCCCTATGTGACTTTGTACAGTTGATTCCCCCGTGGTCTTTGTCGCTATATGTCGTTTTAATTCCTTGTTTTCCTGATAAAGATCAGCAATAGCCAGCTTTGCCTGATTCAACTGTTGAGATGGTGTTTCCTCATTTGTCCTCGTGGCTTCTGCCTTCATGACCTCCTCATTCTTTCTCAGCCTACCTCTTCTTCGAGGCAGTTGTTGTCCGGAGGCAGAATCCCTTACCATCTTCCCCTTCTATATGAATTCCTCTGTCTCGGTCGTCTCATGTCTTAAAATGGTCTCTTCTGTAAGTGACAAAATGGATCTTTCTATGCTTCTGGGAATGGTTTCCGCAGGTGCAAAAGAATTCCAATCTCTTTAAGGTTCATACCTTGCAGATCATCACTCCACTCACCCTTTCCTGTACTCTGAGAAAAATCCATGGTGTGACCAAGGTGAAGGCTGCTTTCAAATGTTTTGAGCAAATGTATCGAGGAACAGCTCTGGACCAATTGGATTGGAGAAAAGAAAATTGTGATAAACAACTTAGGCCAGGTTCTGGGACTGGAGAAACACATCAAGTATATGAGATTTATAGTGAATCATCCCAGAGGAGAAACTATTGGATATTTATGAATTTATGGTGATGAGAATTTTCAAGTCGACTCTCAAATTATTCATGGAAAATCCCCGCGTGTGGAACGCAGGTGATACGATTTTCTGTGTAGGCATAATACAGAAGCTGCAATTATTCATCCCTCCGACCTTCATAATAAAATGATAATAATTGTGGCACTTGTTGACGCGACATTTATTTAACCATTTGACTTGATGAGGGTACGTAGGAGTTGGTTTCTTAATGGGATTTGACCTTTGGGAAAATACAAGCCCGTACCACGTATACAGTTTTTTACTCTGACACCCCTTTCCCTTTTCCAAAGGCCAACTGACCATTTGTTGACTTCACATGTTTGGGCGCATGGATCACTATGTGACTCAAAATTGACTCTAAAAGGAAATAAGGGTGGTGGCGCTAACACCCCCAAAACACATGAATGGTATCATATGTAAGGTCCATCTGCAAGGTTCCCACAAGTCTCTTTATCCAAGATATTGACAATAGCATGTCGAACTTGGGGGGAACATTAGCGACCACAATATCCATGACCACACTTTTCATGGGAAACTAAAACAAGGTCACAACTAGATCTTTGATGACACCAAGACATTACACCTTCCTTGAATTAAAATAATACAAATCATGATATTATTTTTTGATTTCTAATCCAAGTTCGTCCATGACAGTTTTGGGCATGAGATTATGAGATTCCCCTGAGTCCATAAAACAATTATGCAACACCTTGTCATGTATGTTCAATGAGGTGTAGAAGGGAGGGGATGAATCATCTTTGTCTTCTATCAAGGGACCTAAAATGACTGTTGTCTTTCCATCTTGAAGGTTTACTGAGTCTGTGGAATAAGATGAAGGCTCAGGCTGCAACATTTTAGAGAGGGACCTTTTAAAATATTTGTGCTTGACCAGATCTGAAAGGGGTACATGGATTCTGATCTTTTGAATTCCATGCTCAAAGTTAAAATAGGAGGTGGGATTCAAAATTTCTGTCACTTTCGGGAAAAGACCTTTGGCTACTGGTGGGGGGTTCTGTGTTTTATTCTCCTTGTTGTTGTTTGTTGCATCTTTAGCAGGATTCTCTTTTCTAGAAGGCTGATAAGGGATGTTAGACTTCCCTTATTTCTTCTTATACCTGAGGTTATATTTATTTAGACTACTATTGGTTTTCTCCCCTTTACTCAACTCACTTATTTGGTTATCCATGAGAGACTCCTCATATGCAAATTGAGTTAAATAGGGGAAAGGGGATGTGTCTCCAAGACAATGGATTTCAGGATCAATATCTTCTTCCTCTCCTTCCTCATCAGCAACAAGGTTAATTTCGAGAGGGGTTTTTATTTGTTGATCCTCCCTATCTATGTTTCTAGGCTCTCTTGGGAGTATCTCAAGGGTAGTATTTGGTCTTCTGAAGTTACCCTTGTTATCATTATTTTGGGCACTCTTATAACTCTGCTTCCCATAAAATTTCATCTTCTCCATCTATAAAGAAAGAGACTTTACCAGCTTGGTCAATTCATCTACTTGGGGATGGGACGCAGAGGAACCGAAGGTTGAGGCTTCAGATCTCCCCCTTCCTCTGTCTATGTCAGCTTTATTCATGAGTTTGTCAACTACCAATATGTTGGACTCTACTTCCAAGGTTGTATCTTGCATATGAGCCAAGGAATTAGCTCCCCTCTCTCTCAACAGGAGGCAGAAATCAGGGTCAAAATCACTAGCATAAGTAATTTTGGTGGAGGATTTTGTAGGATTTATCTCAACAGGGATCTTATTGTACATTTTGTTGAATCTTTTGGAGAAATCGGAGACAAATTCTCCCTCCTTTCTCTTTAGGGACCTGAACTCTGTGATATAATACATAAAGTCTTTTTTATCCCCTCATTGTCTCAATAAAACATCATCTAAAGTCTCAATCCCAGCAATGGATCCAAGGGTCAACCCCCTAAACCATTTCCTAGACTCACCATCAAGATTCTGGACAAAGACTCTCATCCACACATCCTCTTTTTCAATATTTAGATTGTCTACATCACTGTAGAAGGCATCAAGGTGTTCTTCAGTAGTTATGTCTTATTCTCCTGTGAATTTGGGCATGTATTTAAGGTAGTCTCTAGCAGGGAGAGCATTCATTGGCTGAGATAAGACCAGAGGGGCATATCTCACAGCCACTATGGCATCCATTATGTTTCTATGGGGATTAGCACCTACCATAGGGATGATAGTTGGAGGAGAACCAAGAGGAGATGTAGCGTGAACATGGGAGGCTAGAACTGAGCCTCCAGGAGGTAAAGGAAGTAGTAGAGGATTTGAGGAAAAAGATACATGGATTGAGGGAACAGATGTTTCCCTCTTTGTAAAATAAGCAACTTTAACAGGAGGAGGAGTAGTGAAACTGGGAGTGGGGAAATCAGCAGGAAAACTCCCAAAATTTAAACTTCTAGAAGCTCCAACAGATGGTGTAATAGGAAAATGAGAAACAACTACTGGATTTGCTATAGGAGGATGGTGAAAATCATCAGAAATACATGGTTCAATAGATGAAGTCCCTTCCTAGAGAATCTTTCATCTTCTGATAACTTTCTCTAGGTCAACTTCAGGTGTTTCTAAAGGCAGTTGTGGAGTAGACCTCATGTGTCTTCCTTTGGAAGCCACAACTGAAACAGTGGATTTGCATCAATGGAGTCACCAGGTGTAGGTTGCAATCTTCAATGGTTCTGATATCTGATGCACCTTCTAAATCAGAAGCTCATTGTCGTTCTATCCCAGGGAAAATCTTCAATTCGTCTCCGGCAACAGGGCCAGAAATGTTAGCACTAAAAGTCACCTCCTGATTGCAGGGGAGGTAAGCCCAGTACCCATTAGTTTTTATGTCACAGCAAATAAATTTAAGGTGTTCTAATGGATGCAGACTTAGGATTATATCTCTTTAACTCAGAAAACTGGGTTGATATGCATAGGTATACGAGGTCTTGATCTAACTTCAGTCAGTAATTTGTAGTAAGGGTGAGTAGGATGAAGAACTTGAGGATAAAATGTAGAGGTCCACTATGGAAATATGGTATTCCAATAGCCTAAGGAGGAAAAACTCAGGAAACAAGGTCCTCTTTGATTCTGAGTTTTAGGAAACTGAATGAAATTATAACCAGAATGGGATCAAACATACATCACAATATAGTTACAATAGCTCGACTAGCTCATCCATGCCCAAGTCTTTCAGTATCAGAGGCAAAAGAGATGGAGGAGAAAGTTTATTTTCATTAAACAAGAAGTCTCAAGTAACAATATATAACCAGAGAACTAGAGGCTTCATTAAAACTTTACAACACGGGAGCGTAGCTCAACCATCGAACCTAACAAAATATCAAAATTACTTATTTATACTTAGAACAATTCGCCACTAACAGTAGAGGTGTGTCAAAGTCTTTGCATTCAATGATTTTCATCTGCATCTTCTTCTATCAGGATGCACTTATATTCTTCTGTTAGATGCAAGATCAGATCGGTGTGGGATTTGCAGGAAAATCCATTGACGGGGGAACTTTGAGCTGATGGTCTGCCTCTATGGCCATTTCTTCTATGCTTTCCATTTATGGGGTGAGACGAGGTTTCAACCACCTCTCCCATTTCCATTAACTACTTTATCGAGATCGGGACGAAGCCTGACACCCATGAATGTTCTGGGCGATCCTCACGATTTTTTTGAGTCAATCCTGTCACATTGAGGCCATACAGATCCCTTTCTGCGACCAACACAGGAAATTTTGGCCTTTTCTATAGCTCCTTTCCATTGCTCCATGCAACCTCGGGCTGTGACCATGGGCCC
>JASDQU010818435.1:8959-21668 GCA_032191745.1 Picea mariana | reverse complement strand
AATTGAAGCCACCCGTAAATCGGAAACAAATTAAAATCTTCCTGGGACACATGGGATATTACAGAAAATTTGTATGCCATTATTTGGATATCACATTCCCAATAGATGAGTTGCTCAGAAAAGAAGTCGAGTTCATATGGAGTAAACACTGCCAAGAATCATTCAAATTCTTAAAGAAAAAACTAGTTGAATCCCCTATATTAAAATTTCCTAACTGGTCGAGAAGGTTACACATCCATGTTGATGCCTCAAATGTTGTTGTCGGATCATTCCTAGCACAACCATACAATGACACAGTCAATCACCCAAATGCATACGCTAGTCGAAATTTGAACAAAGCATAAAGAAATTATTCGACCACAGAAAGGGAAGCGTTGTCAATGATATTTGCACTACAAAAGTTTTGACATTACTTACTTTCCAATCCTTTCACATTCTTACAGATCATTAGGCATTAAAATATTTATTTAATAAACCAATTCACAAAGGAAATATATTTTGAAGGCTGCGATTATTCCAAGAATTTGAAATTGACATAATCATCTCACCTGGGAAAATTAACGTCTGACCCAACCATTTATCTCAACTTGAAACATGAGAGGATATGACAGGCATGGATGACAACCTTCCATACACACATCTATTTTGAATCGAAGTTGCACCAAAATATATGGAGGAGATAGAAAACTTTTTGGAAGAAGGAAAGGCTCTAGATGATATCCCAACAAGTAAAAGGAAGGCGCTAGCCCTAAGAAAAACATTATTCACCATTATAAATGGATATTTGTACAAAATGGGACTAGATGATATCCTAAGGAGATAAGTTATCGAACATGAAAGAGAAATAATTATCAACTAAGCTCACGCGGGACCAATTGGGGGCCACTTCCAAGCCGATACGACAGCACGGAAAATACTTCAGGCAGCTCTGTGGTGGCCAAACTTACACAAATATTGTTGGGAGAAGGATATAAAGTGTGATAGTTTTCAAAGGATTGATCGGCCTATGTGGAAGAATGAGATTCCACTAACCTCAATAAACTATAATCAGGTATTTGAAATCTGGGCAGTCGACTTTGTTGGACCTTTCCCTCAAAGAGAAAAAATAATTTGCACCAAATATATTATCACTGCAATAGAATATGTAACCAAATGGGTAGAATTTGAACCAGTCAAATCATGTACCAAAGAAGTGGCAGTGAAGTTCATTTACGAGAACATAATCACAAGGTTTGGATATCCACTTACTCTAATCAATGACTAGGGAACGCATTTTGTAAATGAAATAATGCAAGCCCTGCTAAAGAATTTTTTGATCAACCATAGATGAACAACATCATATCACCCCCAAGAAAATGGGGTTTTCGAAGCATTCAATAAAACAATGCATAACGGACTCACAAAAATCTAGGTTGTCGAAAAAAAATGACTTGGATGATCAAATTCCCACAGTATTATGGGCATACAGATCTTCTTATAAACGATCGACTGGACAAAGTGCCTTCAACTTAGTCTATGGACAAGAAGTTTTTATTCCATTGCACTTTTGTTCCAACTTCGACAAGGTAGCAACCATGGATAAATTCGACCAGGACAGAAGCATAAATGAGTGATTGTATCAATTAAATAAACTAGAAGAATAAAGAGTAATTGCAATGCATCATTAGGAAGTGAAAAAACAAAAACAAAAAGCATGGCATGACCGCCACTTAAATAATAAGGACATCAAAAATGGAGATCTAGTCTTTTTATATGACAGCCGAGTGAAAGGAAAACTGAGAAAGCTAGAAACAACATGGCTTGGGCCTTATGTTATTGAAGACATTCGATCAAAAGGACCGGTCCAACTTCGAACCTTGTTAGGGAATCCATTCAAGAAAGTAACTAATGGAGCCCACTTAAAAAATTATTATGCATAGAAGGCAACAAGCCCTGTTGGAAAAACATTAGCAGGAAAATATGCCAACAGGGACCGACCAGAGATAGAATAGTTTGTTCAAAGTCAGAAAAACATAGACTAATCACACAATTAAGAAAATAAATCATGATTATATTATAATAAACCAAAGTCAGTTACAAAATTTGGGTATAGAGATACAGGTATAAAAAATTGACAGAAGAAAAGTTAAGTATTAAAAGGATCTCAAAATGTCAAAGTAAAGTAACAAAAAGCATAATGGAGAGAGAAAGAAGCCCCTGGTCGAGCCATAGAAAAAGAAAAATAAGACATGATCGACACACCAACCCATCTCTCGAATTAATACAAATACTATTGAAAAGGCAATCAATTGATTAAGACATATACCAATCAAGAGAACAAGGTTCAAGAAAGCATGGTTCAAGTGAGTGTAGTTCAAGAAAGTGTGGTTATCATACAAGCGGGAGTAAGAACAAAAAAATGGAGGATCGGGCTATCCATCAAGAAAATCAAATAAGTAGATCTGAAAATATCAGACCCGGCGATGTAAAAACACCAGTCGGTCAACCCATAAACCAACCATGTATCAAGAGAGGAGACTTAGTCGACCAAACGAAAGGGAATATCGACCATGAAAAAATTGACTCTATAAAATCTGGCGCATTTAAGTCGCAGTATGAAAGGATAGAAAAGAATAATGGTAACATTAATAACCGACTCGACAAATAATACCATTGCAAAGCCACCAATACAACTTCCAGTTGCCTTGACACGTACAATAACCAATTACAGAGAACTCCATTTAATGATCGACAAAACCCGCAATAATGCCAACTAAGCATTATCCTAGACATCCACTCATACAAGTCAGACATATCTCCAGTAATCATGACATAGGTGTGGGAATCTAGGAAACATCTGGATGCATTTAATATGAACTTTGCTCTACCGCCTATAAATTTGGACACATATGAATCCGCCTCATTATTATTTTCTCCCCCATAACTGAGTATAGATCTAATCACACAACCAGAAGAACTTGCAACCTCTCCCGAATTTTTTAATACGACCGATATGGACATAGAAATGCCAAGAATGATAGAACAAGTCATGGAGGCAACAGAAGGGTCGATACCAAGACAAAGATTCGACGGGAAAACAACGACATCATTGCAAATCCAGATGTAGAACATACGATAGGCGCAACTAGAGGAGCTGGAGTGGAGAAAGAAATAGCAGAATTTTATAGGATAGGGGATCATGGATAATGGTTGTTGGAAGCCTAAAACTGAGTACCTATAAAAACCCAGAATCATACATATGTTGGGAGCACCAAAAGTCATTGAATTAGGGCAATGGAAGGAAGAAGAAACAAAATTTTATTGTCAGTCATTTTCATCGGGGATACATTTGGCTCGACAACCCCATATAAATAACAAGTGGGATTATTCACTGAATTATAGTCATTCTGAAGATAGGGGTTACAGTGTTGAAAACATCAAATACTAATTATTGGATGTATTTTTTAACAGGGTCAACAACAACTAAAAACTCCAAGCAGATAGTCATCAATAAAATCACTGACCTATGAGAAATATGGAATACTATAATCATTTCCTTCTGATTTACATCAGTTGGTCAGGCATCGGATGTTAAAATGACGATGATAGAATCAATATCTCAAGTGTTTCAGAAAGAAGAAATTTTCAACTGGTCAGAGCACCTAGTCGACATCATCCTGACCAATTGTAAGGAGTGCCAAGAATCTAGCAAGGCTATAAATTTCCCTTCGTTATTAATCTAGTTAGCAATGGATTAGTATAGCCCAGTTGGTGAGGTGGCATTCACAATAAAAAAAAAATTCCAGCAATGGAGAAATACATAATCTTTGCAACAGAACAAGTAGGTGCATCTAGTTCAATTGCACCCCAAGAGCTGTTTTGACTATGGGTCAGAAATTTAAAACATAATTCACATAGGTGAAGGGTTGAGAAACCAGTATGTCGAGCTCTGCCAACTCCCTGCCACATTCAAATACAACTTGACTGCACCAAGCTTTGGTGCAGAGTCAAGTCGACACCAGAACCAGAAGAGTTACATTATTAACCAACAGCAGAATAATTATTCATGGAGATAGAAATACAAATGGGCCAGGAGATAGAAACATTCTTCTTGAATTACACCAACTGGGATTTCCTTTGATCCTTCCTCTTACTAATGGATAACAATAGGAGGAAAGAGAAGAAAAATTGTATACAATCCCTTTTGTCAATTATTTGGAAGCCCTGACAATCATCCCTACAAATCCATCACCAGAGAAAATAAAGCAGACAGAAAGACAGACCCGATAGGAGACCGCTACAATGAAGAATATTTTTAGTTCATCGATTGGGCCGAGAATGAAAGAATCCATGGAAAGGGATAAGGTGAAAAAGTAGAAAGTCAAACAAATCAAAAGTGCAATTCAACAAATAGAAAAAAGAGGAGCAAAAAATCAGAAAACCTTGGCAGAAACAACCACCATTGTTGCCTCGGCACAGATCACAAACACACGTACAAAATGGGAACTCAGGCCAAGGAAAATATCAGAAAAGAAAATAATGAATGATGTAGCAATCGAATTAACAATAGACTCTATGCTAGCCTAGCCAGTAGTTGTAGTCGAAGAATGTCCAGAAAAGAAAAAGAAAAGAAAATTGATATTTCTTGAATCGTCAGAAGCAACAGAGTCTGACCAACCATATGAATCGGTTGAAGAGGAGATTAACATCGACCAACTAGAACATCGATAGTCGATCGAAAAAATACCACTCCAGTCGATACACTCGGTCAAGTCGAAACAATGGTATGAGTTTGTCGAGTCAATACCAAAGAAGATGGTTCACCTACTTGAAGTTGAAGAGCAATCGACTGACCAGTAAGAAGTCAACTTACAAGAAGGTGAGGAAAACATGGAAGACTAACACATGGAGGAAACACTTCCAGAGATATAGCCTGTGAGCCCACCTAAACACAAATATCAATACATAGAACAAGGGTCAATACAAGAGAAGTATCTCCCATTGCAAACACAGGAAACTCAACAAAAGGAGATAGAAAAAGAAACAATTATCCAACAGCAGCCAACTCGGTCCTCTGTACAATCGACATCAAAAATCCAGGTAAGGATGGACAGTCGATAAGGACTCCAGGGAAGACTAAAAAAAAAATGTCAATCACATTTAAGATGGCCTGACCAAACAACCCGTCGGGTTCATCTTTTGAGACTACCATCGACCCAACCTCCATATCAGACAACCAGCTCTTTGATTTACATGAAGTAATCTCAAAAGAATCAGGAAAAAAGATGGAATAAAGTCATCAAAAAAGGAATTTGGGTATCGAAACTTAAATTAAATCAAAGAAAAATGTTGCAAGAATGTAGAGAAGAGGTCAGGAAACATTTAGGAGCAGAGCAAAGGATGGAAGGAGAGGAACCCTTGGAAATATTCAAAGACTTGATTGAAAGGCATATTAAAGTTAATACAGAGAATCAACAACAAGTAGCACTACTTCAAACTGAAAAGGATGAGGCACGACAGCAATACAACATAGCAATGACCAAGATTCAAAGAATCAATGAACAAACATCCACAGCCATTGTAGAAGAATACAATAGCCTTAAAGGCTTTTGACAAAAGGTGGATGATATCACTAAGTAGGAAACATTTCTAAACTTGGTGGTAAGTGAATGGCCAATTCACTTTGCAAGCACATTCAACAAGTGTAGGATACAAAAAGAAATAGTAGACAACATAGAAAAAATGATGAATATGACCACCGACGTCAAAATAAAAGAAGCCCGCATGACTCAACTAGCAAAAGAAAAGGCAATGGAGTCATATCTTGTAGAACAAGAACAATAATGGAAAAAGGAGTGGCATAAGGCACAGCTAGAAATTGATAGCCTAATTAGTCATCTAACTCAGACCAGAAACAAAATCCAAGAGGTAGATTAGTTGATTGACCTGGAATCGACCACATTACAGACAGCATAAATAGCATAGAAAGTCAATATACTCACTGAAATAAAGATACTAAGCCTAGAAGCACAACAATTGATCAATGCATGGTGCGACTTTAGTCAACATATGAAACAGAAAGATCCTAATATCCTTCAAACAACCTTCACAACTAGTAAAGAAAGAAAAACTGACAACACAGTGGAACCAACCAATGGTGTAATGTCCCCGACCATACACCCAAGTCGGGAAGCGCCACTATAAAACTGCTTTGTTCAAGCTCTGATACCATTATTTTGTAAATTCCAGCCTTAGAGGCCTACTGGACTATGCCTCTATTAAAATTTGTGTAAGACATAATACATATAAATTTAATAGATGATTTACATTCTACTATCACACAACATAAGGCAAAAATAACAGTAAAATCATACATGCAGTATTCAGAGGAAAAACCCATAAACATAACAACATATATAAATACACAACATGTAACCAAACATGGAAATGGTACTTATCTTTTTATTGAAGTACACCAACTACGTGCAGACATTCCATGAACCTCCCAGCCATAGACCATGCTGCTCATCACTCTCAGTAGTGGGTCATCCCCGAGATGGTACTAAACTCCACCTGGAAAAAGGGATTCCTAGGCTAGGTAGGGACAACAGAAAACTGCACAGTCAACAAGAAGGAATTCCTCCTAGGAGCCAAATTACACACACATATCATGGCCTTTCATTCCCCACATGCTTGTCCCACCCCAGGAAGTATACACCTTCACTATCCAACAGTACATCGGCTTCTCCACTTCCCTTCAAGGGCTTCAGCAATAGGCTAGATCAGGAATTATCAGAGCGTTATAGCTATTGTTGGGCTCCCTCCAGGAGAAATCACTTCCCCAACAACCTCTCTCACCTAGAGAGAGTTTCTCATAGGCTTTAAAACCTGCTTCTTCAATCACAACAAACTCTCTCACCTAGATGGAGTAGCTCACAGGCCTGACAACTCGCTTCTTCCATCCACAAGCCTGACAACCCGCCTCTTCAATCCAGCTCTTAAGCCAATCCAGTAAGGTGTCAACAGTAGCAATATATCGGTTATGGACACAAGTGAAAGTAGCAACAGAACTCCGATAAGGTAGGGTACAGGCTCAACAAAATACTAGAGTGTGCAGAGTGTGCAATTACGGAGGTTCCACAATGGCAGAAATGGCTCTATTTGTGTGGTTTCTCAGTGCGTATGTGAACTGGACAAGGGATGTCAATAATCATGAGAGTGAACTCATGAGGAAATATGGACAGACTGGTCAAAATTCTCAACGCAAGAATGGTGAGAAGGTATGATAGGAAAATCGTGAGAGAGCCAGTATGGTGAGAGCGAACCCCCCAACAGCGATGGAAAATTCCCATATAAATCTGTATGTGTTAGGATTGACACCTAGCTTCATGAAGCTGCATGAGCTCCACTTAACATTCGTTCCCTTTCCACAGGAACTTAGGATAACATAGGTTATGTCCAACCTTAGTTTTTAGGAAATCATAATATAATATTATTCCCATAGAGATAAGCCCTCAAGCTTAGCCATTTTCCTAGCCTCTTAGCCCCATCCCTTTCCCTACCTAGTGGAGCTTAGTCCCCCATTCTCTTTTACCATTGTTGTTCTACACGCAGTGATGTATTTTATTATTGATATGACTATTTATATATACAAAGACATGCTCTTTGGCCTTTAGCATCTAGGCTCTCTGGCCTAATCATTACATAAACCTCCTAGCTTATTATAACTCGACTCACCAGCATGCCAAACATGTTTACAATTCATAATTACAACTGGGGCTCTGCTTGGGGATATTACAAGTGGCAGAGATCCAAGCACAGCAGAACAGTCAAGCGTGACACCATTACCTAATCAAGCATCAGAACATTTTTTCTATATTTCCTCTTCTTTCTCTCTTTCTCTCTTTCTATCATTTTTGTTTGTAAACATTCAATGTAAACAATTTTTTCTTTTTACTCCCCTCTTGTTTGGGATGAGAAATGAATTGATGAGGGGGGAGATGTTGTAGGGGCTAGTCGACTCTTTCAACTAGACTCGACGATTGACTAAGAGCTAGTTGGTCGACCGTTGAAGTCAAAAGTATAATTCAGTCGAGGTGTCTGTTAACCGATCGACCTAGGCAATTAAGTAGTTACAACTACCTGGTAACTAGATATAGAAGTATAAATATACAAGCTCTATGAGAGACAATGTATCTATTGTGATGTATTGATATATCATATAATAAAGTGTTTTTCTTTGGGCTTCCACTACTCGTGTGTCTACATGTATGTACTCTATGTTTTCCTATGTAAGGAACTATTGGTAACTCTCTCTTACTTTTCCCTAGATTACAACACAAACATTCATGAACTCCAAAATGCTTTTTTCTCTTTATTTTCTCATAAATAATAGTATCATTTGATCATACAATGAGAAAAATTCATTGTATCTTCAATGGGTCTCTCTTTAATAAAAAAAAGAGAGTCTCTTTAAATTATGTAATTGTCATCATTTTAGATTACAGTGACACTTCATCATTTCAAATTCTCCTATTTTATATACAACTCGAATACAATGAAGAAAAAAAAAACATTTTACAAAAATTAAGAAACCTTATTTGAGGCTAAGTCTTCAACATATGTCATCCACGATTTTTTTGACTTGGTGATGTCTTCCATCTTGACTAGCTTCATCTTCTCTAGATCTAGCTCTCCATCACACATTCTGTCTGTAACTTCTTTCTACAAGTATTTATGGATTTTATTTATAAAATCGTTCACATTTGTTGCTTGTTTGATTAGTTGTACTAAGTATTTTCTCAGGACATATTTGTTGATTTATGTCAACTGCTCAATAGCTTGCTTATTATTATCTATGTTGTCTTCCACTTATGCTATTCTTAATTTGTTGGGTCCTACCTAAGCAAGCTTCTCATTTGCTAGCATAGTGAATTTCTCTAGCAAATCATCTGCAGAGTTCCACATTCTAGCACATGATTTATTGGATAAGTTGATGGTTTCCTTGAAATCCTGACATAAGTTTCTCCATCCATCCATCATCATTTGAATTTTTATTTGTTCCTTCTTGGTGAATCTAAACAGATCAGCAGAGGTTTCTTCATGTCTTTCTTAACAATAAATGATTATGTCAAATCCATGCTTTATCTCTATATGTTGGCCCTTTATTTCATCTATCTTATCATATAGGTTAATGATCTCATCCTAATAATATTAGATCACATTCATCTAGGTGAAGAAGCTCTTTTTTGCTTCTCTTAGCACTTCATTATCTCTTCATGTGGGGCATGTGTATAGCCAAACACCCTGATATAGATATAGTGTTTTCCCATATACCAATCCCCTATGTCTTTAAGACATTCAATAGCTCCTTGAGATAATTTGTGACGATGATGATTGAATATAATAGAAAAAAATAGTTCCACAAATGATCACATATATCATATAGATACATTTTATAATTGATATCCCACAACTTAGAGTAATATATGTGGATAGGAGGTAGGTTAGGGTTTCAATCCACCCCATAGAAAGAAAACTTTTAGAAGAACAAACAACATCTATCAAATAGGAGGACATGTAAAAACGTAGTTTTTTTAATTCCTGGGGCCTCTCTAACATTTTTGAAGATGTTGAATGTAAGTATTTGTGCCCAGTTGAAGATATGCCCCACCTTGGCCACACAGTATGTCATCAGCATCCATTCTAGCTTAAAATGTATGCAAGTTTCTTCATCATACAACCTGCATATCATAGATGCTAGAAGCAGGTAGGGTTTCTTGAAAATCTATTTTGGATCTTACCTATTGTCCTTTTGAGTGAATTTTCTATCATCACTCCACCATTATTCTACTAACTCGACCAAGTCATAGTGCTCCTCATTGAATTTTACTGGGAATGGCTTGTTCGGATAGGCATCAGGTTCTTGTACATGGTACATGGCATGAATGTCGTCTGTATGTAATGAATATAACAAGACTCTCAACTCATTAATCATGGTGGTTGTATCTTCATCTAAGTGGGAGAACACCCACCTTACAGCATCATTGTAAGGGAAGAGCATGTGTCGTGCAGCAAAATCTATATACCACTCTTTTTGATATTATGATATACAGCTAGGTCTTCATCTTCCATGGGAAAATATTCATTGGTGAGTATTTTGTAGACATCATTCCAAGTTTGGCATTCCTCCATTCCATTGAAGTAGTTTGTATCAGATAACAAAAGTACATCTAGACCATTTGTTGGGGCAGCCACATTTGTTGTGGGTGTTTTTCCTCTTTCTGTCTTAGCTTTCAACATCTTGTGTTTTTGAAATCTTGAACAATACAGAGTAGTAGTAAGTATTTCGAAACAGCTTAAGTGACAGAAAATAATTTCCCAAATTAATTATGACCATACCTAGATGCTTTACACTTTATCAATGCAAATCTCAGTTAGCTAGAAAATTATTTCCACAAAGCTCTTTTTCACTTGATTCTTTGAACAATGAGAATTACAAGTTTCAAATTAGATTTTAAATGTATAATCATTTCTTATTACCTCTGCAACCAATGTGAATAGGTTCCAACCTGTAGCAAGCAGGAAAGGTACAGAGCCATTAATGTCATCGGATGAAAGCTTTCAGGAGAACACTATCGGATGAGAGTTTTCAGAAAGAATTGTTTTGGAAGAGATATTTCCAAAGATTATTTTTGAAAGAATATTTTCGGAAATGTGTATTCGAAATATTAATTCAGAAAGAACCTCATTAGAAATCATATGATTTTTTAGGAAACCATACTATCCAACAGAGATTCCCCGGACAAATATTTGGGATTCGATCTTGGGAAGAGCATTGACATGTACCTAGTAAAGGGAAAAATATTTGTAGTTTATAAATGCTTTTGTTAATAAACCTTCTATAATTAATCTTCAGAGAGATAAATCATAAGCATCAAAAGGTAGGCCTTAGAGAAGAGTTTAAAAGGTAAGTTAATCATTAATGAAGACTTAAAACATAATCTATCGGGAGAACGCCCTTCGAAACTATTGTGTTGGAAGCAATACATGTAACAAACTTGTGAGAAAAACCCAAAAAATGGTTCTCTGAATGAATATTTGGGAATTAGTCATGGGAATCATGCTTAGACAAGTTTAATCAAAGAAAAGGGTAAAAATGGGTGGTCGATACATTAAATTACATATAGAAATATTTTAAATATTATCACACCAAATCCTTTGAAATGATAAAATCAAAACTTAAATCTTAGTCTTCAGGACAAAAAAGTGGAAAAAATTAACACGATGAAACTTTACAAAAAGGCTTATCAGGAGAGAACTATTTGAAAGATCTCGTCAGAAAGGTTAAGGTATTTGGACATTTTGAACGAGAATATTTCACCTAAGGGCATGTGATACGATTTTGGGGGAGGACCTTTTCAGGAGAAAAGGTTTACAAAATAATTTCATTACTCAGATGAAGAAGAGCCCGAGGATAAGAGTCCAACAGTATTTTGGAGTACATTGGATTTCGAAAAGTTCTTATGATCATGAAAAAATATATTTTAGATGGCACAAACTTGATAGATCGGACCTGATAGGCTTTCAGACTTATATGAATCCAAATATTCCATGTGCAAGACCTAAGTTATGCATGAGATTCAAGGAGATTATGAAATTAAATGAAACATTAAAATCGAAGAGATTTGAAATAAAAAAGTGATTTTCCATACAAATCAAGCTTGGGAAAAATATTGTTGAGAGTCCAAAAAGGCTCATGGAAGTAAATCATCCTCTGATAATCCTACAAAGTTATCTAGATTTGATAAACCACTTATATGATTTAGTATTCATGTATAATTTTAGTAGGAGGGGGAGGGGGGGCATTCAATTTTCCCTAGAACAGAAAAATTAATGGGATTTTTTGCAGCCACAACAAGTTCTAAGCTCATTAGAAAAATGGGCTATGATGGCCAAGGGTTAGGAAAGGAATACCAAGGGATTTTAATCCCTATTGTAGCTCAAAATAGGCCCAATAATGAAGGACTAATATTTGGTGGACAAGAAGTCAGCACAAATTCAAGTCAAAGCACCTTTTTCAAGGCAAGAGGAATCATAAAAGGATCCATTCCCTTGGAGGAAAAGGCAGCTATACAAGGAGTGTGTAGCAATCCACTCAAATATGATTTTAGAGGCTTTGAAGAGGGAAACAAAGAGATTACTCTACCATCCATATTTTCTCCAACTCTTGGGGGTCCAAGCAACCAAGTTGGCAAGCATCATCACAAATTGAAAAGGTATGGCATAGTTCATTTCTATTGCAATAAAAGGGGTCATAATTCTAGTGATTTGTTTCACTCTAGAAGGACAAGTAGACCATGCAGGAACTATTTCCCATATTGCAGATTAACTGGACATTAGGAAACCCAATGTTGGAGGCTTCACCCTGATATCCATCCCACGAAATGAACATCCAAGAAGAAATCTTGGAGAGTCAAGGTCAAGGGAAAACAGGAGTTTCTTGCACTTACATCCTAAGAAGCATTAGTTGTCCAATGACCTATTATTGCAGCAAATGTCATATGCAACCATCAAATTGATAGTGGGGTTATTCCAAAGGCATCCCCTACTCATCCCTTGTATTCCATCCTACACTAGAGGAACCCTTTCTTGGATACTTGCCAAAGTCTGCTTGATGATTGGAGAAGAATATTGAAGGGAGTTGAATATTTTGGGGACCAAAATCCTA
>JASDQU010818433.1:9838-22557 GCA_032191745.1 Picea mariana | reverse complement strand
TCATGATTTGTTAAATATTCCTCTTAATGTGTGTTTCTAGCAAGTAAATCAATTTGATGTTATACACATTATTGTTTATAGTTTCAGATTGGTTTGGATGTTGAATGTATTACAATTTTTCCTCTGAGATTACTTTAGTAATCTTAAGACCTGTAAACCTTTTGTTCCTTAATATTTCTCTTTGTTATAAATCCCGTTTTTCTTTCATTATTGTTAATTGAAATATAAGATTATTTCCAGATAAAAGCCTTATATTTCTCTTTGTAGTGTTTTCATTGTTTACAATTTTGAAATTGTCACAAAACCAGGAAACGACCTTGATTGTGTTTTTATATTATTGTTTAAGATTTTAAAGTTGTTTCATTAATATCTTCTCTGAAAGTTTGAAGTAACCAATCTATAAAAAACCCATTTTACAAACATTTAAAACCCTATCACCCATGACAGTTCCTAACGGTAGACAACCTAATGTAGAACCTGGTCTACAGGATCAAACCAGCATTGCCCTAAACCTATTTAACACCATCTTACAAACTGCAACAAATAGGACTGAGTTAGAAAGATCATGGGATGCAATTGAATGTGACATAAGAAACCAGGAACAACGGGAAGCATGACAGAGACAGTTGAGAAACTGAATCTGATCTAGTTTTTCTTTGTTTCTTCTTTTCAGAACCTCATCATAAAAATCTTTATTCGGATGCCTTGACGGTGTGTTTTATAGCCTTAAAACACAAACTCAGGAACAACAGTGGGTATGCATTTCTTAAATTTGTGAAGACACTTATCTCTAGGTTGCTAAGTGTTTGACGAAATATGTGAATGAAATATTTATGATTTTTTCATTAAAAATCTACATGTGGTGTACTGATGCTGGCCAATCTGGGAAAATATATCATTAGAGTAGTCTCTCCTAGATCTACATCTTGTGATGGTTCCAATTCTTGATCTTCTTCCTCTTCACAGTTTATGTAGAATAATTTCATATTTCCACATTTATACGCCATAAGTAAATTATTGGATTTAAATTCCCCTAGAAAATTTTTATTATTGGAAATTTGTTCAACATAAATACTACCTTTATTTTCATGAGTCCCTTTAGACACCTTATCAATTTTAAGGAGCCTCCTATTTAAGATTTCTATAATCTTTGATTGCATTTGTTCCAACTTTCTCTCCATCTTTTTTTCTATTTTTTCCATATTCTCATCGACATTTCTTTATATTTTTATCTAATTATTCATCAGATCAACCTTTTTCATTGATCTATCATTCAATTTGTTGATTTGACTATTCAATTTCGATAGCTAGTTTTTTATCTCCTCATTTTCTTCATGAATCATCAAGGATATTTCTGGACGTTTAATTGGTGAAATAATTATTTATCTTTCTTCAAATCCATGGGAATAAGTCTAAAAACATGATCTTTCTAACTACGAAAAAAATATCTTAAAATCACCAGAAAATAACTTGTGAAAAAACCCTAACTTGCACAAGAAATATATCAAAAAAGATAAGTACTAAAAATTTGAAAATTTCTCCACATGTGATTCACTATGTCAACTCAAGATTATGAAATATTAGAATCAAAAACTTCACTAAAAGAAACTTCTAGAAAAAATTCATGAATGTCATGTCTCCTCACTCTCCAAAAAATTTCACTATCTAAAACCTTTCATACAAAATGTTATAGTAAAAATCCCATGATGACTTGTTTAATACTAAATTCAGGATGAGTAAAAATCCCTACCTTCCATAGTTTATATCTCTGAAAGTATAATGATCCAGAACCTTAATGTTTTACCGGAGATATGTGGATATGTCATACAAGTAACCACCAAATTTAAATATTTGAAGCGACCCATAAATAAAGAAATAGTGAAAAATCTAAGATGACTCACTTGAAGCAACAAAACCCTAGGATCAATTCTATGATACCAAATGTTATGAAAAAATGTGTTAATAATGATAAAAATTCATTGAATAACAATCCACTTCGAGGCAACAACCTTGTTCACATCAAATAGGCTAAGAAAGAACTTCACGTAGGCTTCAAAATGTTAGATTTGGGGAGACTTCATTATTATCTTTGATTTAAAGTAATTCAACATACTAATCAATTATTCCTTAGTCAGAATAATTATACCACTAAATTATTAAAGAAAATTGGTATGGAAGATTGTAAACCTTCTCTTACCCCTATAGAGGAGAATTTGAAACTTTAAAAATTTGGAAGGGGGGTGTTGAATAGTACAATATATAGGAGTAAATAAATATTTGGGGCCTCATTTATTTCACAAATATTCAACCAAATTCATCATATTAAATCAACATAGTTTCAAGGTTTATGCAGGAATCAATGTAAATTCATTGTTATTTAGCGAAAATTATACTAAGGTGTGTTTATGGTACAAAAGGTTTTGGTATTCTCTACAAGAAGAATTTTTTTTTTACATTGTTTGTATATTTAGATGTTAATTTTGTAGGTGACATTCATGATATAACATGAAGTTCAGGCTATATTATGACTATGGGTTGAACAAAAACATGTTGGAGTTGTAAAAATTAGGCAATAGTTACCAACTCTTTAGAAAAATGAGAGTACATATTAGCTTGGGAAGCAACATTCAAAATTGTATGGCTATTGGAGGATATATGTAATTCAAAAATCAACAACTACTTTATGGATAGGAATACATTTTTTCACTGAAACACTAAGCATGTTGACACAAAGTACCACTTCATCAGACCACTCATCCACAATCGTCAAGGATATCATCAAGCTCGAGTTTTGTAAACCTAAAGATCAAACATCAGATATTTTTACATAACCTCTTGGTAGAATTAAGTTTCCTAAGTTCAAAACTAAACTTGGTATTTTTAAAAAGAACTTTCGGATTAATGGGGGGGAATGTTAGCATCATAATAGTAAAGTTATATAAGCATAAGTATTTTTCTAAAATAAATGTTTTAGGAATTAGATTATTCTAGAAACATGTTTCAAGAGGACATTTAGCTTAATATGTAAATGACATCTATCATACTCATGTGATTATATTATTGATTCTTCTCCTAGAATTTACCTTAGAGTTGGGATAGATGAACTAGATATTTTTCATGTGGGTGTGGTAGGATTTTATCCTTGACATCTCTTTGTAACCATTTATTCTTATTAATAAAATTGTGTGTCGAATGACACTTTTTCAACAATGAAGATAATTCTAGAGAGATGTGCCGACTCCACTCATTCGCAAAAATATGATTACAATGAGGCTCCAAAGGAATGTTTAACATAAATCATAAATTAGAAAACCCTAAATGGGTCCCGATGGAGGTAGTTGATACATCAACCTCCAAAGGACACAACTTTTGCATACGATCTCCATTTGGGGCACTTGGTATCCTATCAAAAAGGTATATCCGAAGAGTAAACATTATAAATAGCCAAATACATCCTAATACAGATATATAGGATTCCTCAAAGTAAAAATAATGTTTTTTAGGGCCTCAAAACAACCTTGGAAGTTTGGGACCCAAAATATTGTAGAAAAGCTGCCAATATGGAAACTGTAATTTGAGCCATTGGAATAGGTGGGAAGACACGAATGTCCTCCTAGATGAGTCCTCCCCCTTAGGAAGAAATTGTCTCCATTGTTTAAAGTTCCTCCATCATATGGGGAAACATTTTCTAAATCTTATTCCTAGTGAGCCACTTTCCCAGAAGAAGAAACTTCCTTGCTTTGATGACTCCATAGAGTTGGATGTTTTGTTGGTGGGTGCCCTTTGTCTTGGTGTCCATGATCCAATAAAATGTCACTTGTTCAATGCATTCATGATTGATTTATATAGGGGCTAAGGGATCGGTCCCATCTGAAGTTTCCAAGAGAGGTGGAAAATATGGTCAAAGGAGTTGCATAGTAAATACAGGGTGCAAGCCAAGGAAAGGAGGAATAATTAATTCAAAAGAATTCTCGACCAAAACTTTGGTGATAGTGTAAGGCTTGCATAGGAGTGGGCGTAGCTTCTGATGGGGTCATGTGAGTTTCTCTTTATTCAAATGCAATGATACCTTATCTCCCACATGAAACACGTCTGATACTTCATGTCGATCATGGAAGTGCTTGTACTTGACATTGGATTTCTGCAAAATATTCTGAACTTGTCATTGTACATGCTCGATTTGTTCAAAAAATGTGGTTTCTCGATCAGCCTTGGTCTAAGCATGGGATGAATCTTATTGTGCAATTGTAATGGGTAGATCTATGTCAATGGGGGTGAATGGTGGGAACACTTGAAAAGGATTGCAGCCAATAAAACCCTAGAAGTCTTTATTGTAGCTATGTTGAACATAAGTAAGGATTTTATGCCATTTCCATGGATGTTTGGAATTTTACATCCTTAGGATATGGAAAATCATCATGTTCACTACCTCTGCTTGTCAATTAATTTTTGGGTGGAAGGTAGTCAATTTGGTCATCTTGTTGTCCATCATTCACCATAGGCTAGAATAAAATGTTCTCAGGATCCTACTATCTCGATCTGAGATAATGTTTCATGGGAGCCCAAACTGAACCCAAACATGTTCAAAGAATAACTTAGTGGTGGCCTCAACTATGATGTTCTTCTTGTAGGGTGCCAAAATTTCTATCTTAGAGAATCAATCAATGACCATTAAGATAAAGTCATTTCCATGCTTGGTTGAAGGGAGAACATACATGTAATCCATGGAAATGGACTCCCAAGGCCTATCTAGAGTAGGTAGAGGAGTGTATAGCCCTTCTTTCTTGATGGTGGGATTGGAAATGGTGCAGGAATTGCAGGATTTGATGTAGTTACAGATATCTTATCGATGTTTTGGGCAATAAAAATGATTTTCCACTACTTCCATTGTTTTGTATACACCAAAATGTCATTTGTCCTGACTGTAATGATATTCCTAGATCAAATTTGCATGATTGCTTGAAGGAACATAGAGATGGATCAGATGGCATATCACTCAATCTCGGAGATGAAAGTCTGAAATAGTTTTACCTACATTGAATGTCTGATAGGAAACAACAAAGTTAGATTCATTATTTTATAATTGTGTCAGCTTAGACATCTCATTCCCACATGAGTTAAGAACTATGGTTAGCACCACAACCTAGGGTCGACTAAAGAAATATGTGACATGGTTGGTGCTACCCTTCTTGTACTGGATTTTCAAGAGGAATTTTTTATTGTACATGCACCACTTCTAATGGTTGTCATTGTATAAATTTTATTGTGTTTTCATGAATTGTAAAGGCCTATGATCAATGTTGATGATCGTGTTTCCTTCCCTAAAACGTAATACTTCCACTGTCAACATGCTTGCACAATGGATTACATATCTTTGTCGTAGGTGGGGTATCTATGAATAACATTAGATAGATTTTCATTGTGATAGGATATTAGATGTTGATGTTGAGTAAGGATTTCATCAATAGAATAATCTAAATCATTTGCCTCAATCTCAAATGGTTGTTGTAGATCTGAAAGAATAAGCATTGGTGTTGAGCAAAGGTGTATTTTCAAATCCTACAATGTTTTTGGTTGGGACCCATCCCACACAAAATTGGCCTTCGCTCCACCCTTGGTTACCTAGCTTCAGGTCTAGTTGATATGAGAGAACCCAAACACAAACTGGTGGTAGAAATTGGTGAGGCCCAAGAATTTGTGGAGCTCATTCATTGTCTTTAGAAATTTTCAATCGTGGATGTCTTTGATCTTGGTTGGATGCACATTCACACCCTACTCATCCATGATGTATCCCAAATAATGGATTCTTTGAATGTCAAAGGAACACTCCTTGAAATTGGAATATAACTTGTGTTGTTGTAGGGTACCCATGACCTGTTGAATATGATTCAAATGTTCCTCCCAAGTTTTTTTGAATATGAGGATGTCATTCGTATATATGACCACAAAGGATTTTTTGAATGGTCATAATATGTTATCCATTATCCACATGAATGTGGTCGGAGCATTCATCAATTTTAAAGGCATGGACACCAAATTAAAGAGACCTTATTTAGACTTGAAGGTTGTATTCCATACATCATTTTGATTAATAGGCACCGGGTGGTAGCCTTACTTTAGATCAATCTTACTAAAAAATTTGGCTTCCTTGAGCTGATTGATAAGATCATCAATCTGAGGGATGTGTTACTGGTTCTTGATTGTGATATTGTTCAAAGATATGTAATCAAGACAAAATCACCATGTATTGTACTTCTTTTGTATCGGATTAATTCAGCTCCTACAATGTGAGGATATTGGTCTAATGCTACCCTTCAGAATTAGCTCTTCGATCTGGCATTTGATTTCTTCATTCTCTGAAATAGAATGCTCATACACAAGGTTGTTAGGAATAGGATCACCAAGTGTCAAATAAATTGATTTCTTTTCCTCACAGTGTACAAGAACCCCAATAGGTGAGGAAAATATGTCTCTATTCTCTTCTACTATCTTGTTCACCTATTTTGGTTGTGTACATAGACCTTGTGCATAGGTTTTGGCAGTTGTAGTGACCTTCCATTCACCTTTCGACTACACCATCAAGAGGGAAAATCTCTCTATATGAGATACCAACATTTTACACTGCTTCACATAGATCAAAGATACCATAATATTTAGGACTACCTTCGGTACCCTATAGATTGTATCTCCCAAAGTAATAATGACACTATGGGGCCTAGATTCATAAACAACATGACACTTCCACATATATAGTTGGCTGAACAAAAAATCACAAACTTAAAGGGGGAAAACATCACACAATACCTTATCTTTGAAGGGTTTAATGTCATAATGCAGGAGACATTGTTGGATGGCGCAGATGCCTCATCCTTGGATGAGCCAACTAATGGTTTATGGTTGAGGAGGCAGTGTCATTTTCAGGTTCAATATCTTGAAGAACTTTGTTGATATTGGGTTCTTATGGATTCTCTTGTCAACAATGAAATATATTGGGGTCCCCTTAACCCACATATGTGAGTGGAAGATGCACTCCATTTCATCAGGCTCCCCAGTTCCTCTAGGTGGACTTTTGTGGTAGTGATGGTGACACTAGGTTCTACGTTAATGATCTATTTTCCCTTTTTTGGTTCTAAACTAGAGTTGAGTCATCATCCAATTGTGAGGATCTTATCTCATCCAACAATGAATGTTTGGAGGGACATTCATCATTATTGTGCCAAGGGATTTTGTGGAACTCACACCACTTTTTAGTGTTTGTATTTGAATTATCATTACCCTTCTTTGTTGGTGTCTTGGACTAGTTGTCCTGGGATTGGCCATCCTTTCTTTGTATTTTTCCATGGGAGTTAGGGCCATCCTTATCATACTTCATTTGTTACATATTTGTAGACCCTAACTCCCTCTTGTTGTGTTGCTTAAATTTTTACTCAATTTTGATAGCATATGAATAGGTAGGTCCCAATGGTGAGATGTCCAAAAACTCCATTTCAGTTTGGATGTACCTATGTAGAGCCCCAAAGTGTTTTAGAACCAGATAACACTCAGAATCTTTGATACCCGGATTGGTGCACAAGGTATGGAAGGTATTATTTAACTCTGACATTGTTTGGCCCCTCTCTTGTTGCAATGTGATCCATCTCGTGTACTAGTCATCATAGTTTCCAATAGGGTAATATTGTTCTTTGACGACATCAACAAAACCCTCCCAAGTGGGTCTTGGCCCAAAAATTGCAATTCATCCTTGGCATGTTTCTCACAGTAAGTCTCCCACCAATCTCTCACATGGGGAAGGGCCTTAAGGATCACGAAGGTAATTTTTTCACTCTTGGAAAAGTTTTGGACAAAGAAATAAACCTCTAACAAACTCAACAATTTTTAAAAGGATTCAAAGTCTTTCTGGAATTCAAATAAAGGAATATAAAATTTAACTTATACCTTGAAGGGAATCACACCTCCGAAGTGACTACTAGTTGAAGGTTCCTCCATTTTTTTTTACAGTTGTCGAAGAATCTAGGAGAAATTATCCATCATCTCCTTCCTTTGTTGTGCGACAACTTCCTCGAGAAATAGTTTGATTGGATCTCTTAATTCATTGTCTCTATTTTCTTCCACAATGGGAGGTTGGTTGGGTGCACAAGAGCGATTATTCTCAAGAGAAACAAGCTCAAGACCCAAATCTCTATTCCCTGACCTCGTCCAGACATGAACTAAGAACGACAAGGAGCATACTTCTCTAATACCATTGATTTAAATTAGCTTAAAAACAACATGAAGGAAGAAATATAATAGATATATAACAAGGATATTCACAAATATATGGAAAAGACTGCAATAATAGAGTAAAAATTATATTCTATTAGTGACTTTCTGGAATACAAAAGATTGTAAAATTAAAAGTACAGAAACTACCTAGAATGGTGGTAGCTTATCTCTTGAGAGAGATGTGTCGGCTACTTTATTTGCAAGAATATAATTACAATGAGGATGCAAAGGCATTTTTAACATAAATCATAAATGATAAAACCCTAAACATCCAAAACCCTAACCCTGGAAGATGAAACACCAAAAGGTTTCTAGGTCTCGATGGGGGTATTTGATATGTCAACTTCCATACAGTGCAACTTTTGCATACTTTCATACGATGCAAATTCTTCATACGAACTCCATTTGGGGTGCTCAGTACCATGTAGGAAAGGTCTAGCAGAGGAGTACACATTCTGAATTTCCCAATACGTCCCAATAGGGCCTCAAAATGGCACTGGAAGTTTGAGACCTAAAAAATTGTAGAAAACTACTAAGATGGAAACTATAATTTGAGTCATTGGAATAGGTGGGTGACCATTGATGCCCACCTAGAACACAGGTAACTAGGAACCTTTCAGCTGAGAACTCAAGGAAACTTTCTACCAGGAAAACTACCAACATATAACAACAAACACTTGTTGATACAATGAAACTCACTCAAGAGTTCACTGTTCAATCTTGACAACCTATCTCTTCAGTTTCCAACTCCAAATATGCTCCTGAATTTTCCCTTCATGGATGCTCTAGCTTCAATCTTTATTTCCTTGCTCTCTACTTGTTGGTCATGCAAAAACATGAATGTCTAAAACTATTGTAGATGCCCATATGAATTCCATCTCCTTGGATTGATTGCTCGAATCACACACTTCATCAAGTTGATTGTACTCATCCCCCATGATCCAATAAATATGGAATGTGACTTGTCATACTCACCCTCTCATATGCATTTGATGATTCGATTTGGGGACACTCAATCATAAAATAGAGTTTAATACATAATGGTAATAAAATTTAAATATGTGGGTGGAATTAATAGACATGGGTAATTGCCCATTGGATCCCTCTTAGACAACCTCTTAGACTAACCCCCCACATCCTCTTAGATTACCCTCCCCCCCTCCCCCCTTTCTTGTCGATTAATTCAGCCCCCATCTCTGTCAATGTCCCCTTAGTAGCTCACATCACATTTTATTATTAAAACATATAAATACATTTCACATTTACATCGCTTTGTTGTAGCTACACATCAAACATTAAGTAAATTGGGGATTATAACACCGGGTGTTACAACAAATCCTTAAACACATTGGTTACATTGAAAATCTTTCCTTATCCTTAAACACAAATCCTTATTATTTCCCATCTACATTACCTTTCAATTAGGTGTCATTAATAAAGAATTAGATTTGTAAATTCATTTGTTTCTCAATTATTTTGGAAAAATAAAATTTAACTCAACCAAAATCTGTAATAAATGAAATTGAACAAAATTTAAAGAAATAATTATTGACAATAAATATAATTACTCAAATTAACACCATAATAAAATTAAGAAAAAATATTTAAGGGTTTAGTTGGGAGGAGACATCCATGTTAAGGGTTGGTGCACAAGGCTCTCGTGTTTAGTTGATAGGAGACACTCATGTTGTGGTTTCTTAGGCCCACCAAGTGATGAGAATTTCTAACAAAAAAAACAAATCATATCATGTATAAGATTAAAAATATGCAATAACAAACCTAACATATATTAAATAAAAATTATTGAGAATTTTTTATTATACCTATAGTAGTAGGTAGGTGCTCTAGAGTCTATTATGAGGATAAGTTGAGGTTTAGCTTTATGTTAGATAAAGCTATATTAAAAAAATAATAATAAAAAAAAATTTGACTCTCTTAAAAATTTAAAATCACAATAATTAAAACTCAATTAAAAAAAATAATCATGTTTAAGAGAAATCTATAAAAATTATCATGTTTAAGAGAAATCTATGTTAGTATACATAAAAAAAAATGGTTAAACAAAACAATAAAACAATTGTGTTTGGTGTCTTTTTAATTATTTTTAAGTAATTCATTAAATTAATAATAAACTAGATGATATTAATATAAATTTATTTTAATAAATCAAAAATTAAAATAAGTTTAACTTAATCTTAATAAATTAAAAAAATTATTTAAAAAATTTAAATTAAAATGGATTTAACTAAAACTAACATTAACTTAATATGAATCTACAGCATGGTCGATTATTTTGGAATGTTAGATAGTAACTCTATTATTAACTTAATATGAATCTACAGCATGGTCAATTATTTTGGAATGTTAGATAGTAACTCTATTGTAACCTTGGTAGGATTACCCTTTATATTTCTCCTGATGATTCGAAGGAAGTTACAGTAATCTGTAGGAAAGAATTCTGGTGAGATTTAATGTTTTAAATTTATAACGATATTTCAACTATGTTTTGTTCAACAGAGTAGGATTACCCTTTATATTTCTCCTGATGATTCGAAGGAAGTTACAGTAATCTGTAGGAAAGAATTCTGGTGAGATTTAATGTTTTAAATTTATAACGATATTTCAACTATGTTTTGTTCAACAGAAACTTGAATATAGATCTAACCTCAATACTATTTAGTATTGAAATTCTAAGTTTTTGTCAGTTTCACTGTATATTTTATGTTTCCTTGAATTTATGTGGAAAAGGGGCGAAATTTAAAACAGTTAGATAACATTATTTTCAGGGAAACTTTCCGAGGGACTCTTCATAATAATGAATTCGAAACAAAAAAAAATACATATTTAATCATTAGAGCCATTCAAGTTTTATAGTAGAACCATTCAAGCAAGTTTTATAGTAAAAAAAATAGTAAATTTGAAAAGCTAACGAATGTTGCAGATTTAAGTTACAAGGCTTTTAAAAAAAACAAAATTAAAAAATAGTTATAATTAAGAAATGTTACAATGAAACAAAGTCGCAAAACTCTGTACAACAACGTTTCCTTCCATACAATACGATTTATAACTCTGTACGAGTTATGAATCGTATTGTATGAATCACTCTGTGCTAATGTTTTCATGTTTTCAATGAGTATTGGTTGAGTAAACATTTTGGGCCCTAAATCTTGTGTTGTAAGGATCAATTTGCAAACCACCAAGGTTCAGTTGCCATTACTTACGCTGTACTGCAAGGTTTGAGAAGGTTTCAAAAAGCCAAAGAACATGTCTAAGCGTGCTCAATAAGATTTTTTAAAAAAATAATTAAACAAAGAAACTATAATATTAAATTAATAAATAGTAGATTTGACTCGTTCCCAAATACCATTCTGATGCATGAATGTAGAAAAGCCAGCATCTGCCTAGATGAAATAGAACATGTGATGAGTTCCCATATATACCATCATCGTAAAAATCATAATTTTTAATTAAAACAAGGAGACTTGCATAGCAACAAGTCCCTGCCAGGAAGAAAGCTAGTGGATCTTTTGACTCGACTCTGACAGCTAGGTTTAAAAAGTCTAATGTTGGTGATTTTTTTAATAGACTCTTAAAGCGTGGGAAAGTAGAGTTAGCCAAACCAGGTCACTCTTAAAGCGTGATAAGGGAGTGAATCTCCACAAAGAATTCAACCAGCTCTTAGAAATGACCAACGTCAAACCTCCAGAATCAACGAATTGCATAAGAAATGCTAGAGAAATCAAATTAGTGAACGCTGAAATAGAAAGCAAGGATTATAAAAACTAACCGTTGATTTTAGAGATCAGCCATGAGTGCCAAGCTTGTATCCTGAAATTGCCTCTGCTAGCACGAAAATTGTGTATCTAAAATAAGCAAGAACTAAAAAATAATCAAATCCCTATTTGTTCCATGATGTTGTCATCCTCACACAATCATTCTCAGAACTTCTGAACAAACTGGCTTGTTCTGTACCGATCGCCCTCGTCCACCACCTTCTCCTCCATCGCATTACACCAACACACGGTATGCAAACAAAACTTGAACACGTTCTCCTCCGTCGCAATTTCCTATTGAATTTAATGATATTCAGAAATTCAACTATATGCCACCATTTTGATGTCAACGTATCCAAGAATTATTCTAAAGTTTTACTTATTAAGTTTAAAGATATTGAGAAATGTAGTTATATGCAACCATTTGGTATCCAAATACACGGGTGATTTTTACTTGAATCTGAAAGCGTGAGAAGGGCGTGAATCTGAAATCGTGAGAAGGGGACGAGAACGATTGTTTTCAAAGTTTATAGTGATCTATAATAAAAGAACGAGTATGGATATATTTGCCAAAACTGGAACATATTACACAAACTTAACAAAATGAATATTATGTGATGGCAATAGCTACATCAACATTATGCCTAGACAAATGTTAAGGAACAAGGAATAAAGACCTCTCCA
>JASDQU010818432.1:18292-33368 GCA_032191745.1 Picea mariana | reverse complement strand
TCATAAGCTAGGTTAAGCATGTAGTTCATTTAATTTCATCATGTCTTAACCATAAACAAGAATGTTGTAGCAACCAAGATCACAAGAAGAAACACCATGCACAAGAACACAAGATATATCCTAGGAAACCCTTCTCAAACAAGGGAGAAAAACCCAGCCAAATCCTTTGCTATATTCTTCAAGAGAAATACCTTTCACCACCAAGAATGACTTAACACACAAGAGGGTGATTAAGCCCTAGAACACTAGCGCCAAAGAGAGGTGTGAACCTTTGCCAAAGAGAAGTACTTGCTGAAATTTCCAAAACATATAAGAAGGATATGATTCTACAATGGAGAATCATCTCCTACTTATATTAGACTTTGACTAATTAACAAGGGATTCTATTGGCACAACAGGGCCGAACTCTCTAAGTCAAAATATAATTTATTATTATTATTATTATTATAATTAATATTAATATTAATATCAATATCAATATCAATATTGATATTAATATCAATATCAATATTAATTATCTTTTACATTTATTATTAAACAGATTAAGGTAGGGCCGACATGTACCCTTTACATAATAACTAGGGTTACAGGTAGGTCTGACTCTTGAACAATATATAGCAAAGGATCCGATGCACCCGCTAGTGCACATCCACTAAGGGCACATCCATAGGGATGCCATGACTCTAATTCACTGCATTACACAGATGAACCAGGTCCTCACATGTTCACCTGTGCTCGTCCATAGGCACATCTACTCTACAAATATGCTTTCCCATTGCCACCAACAGGAGAATCATCCAGAGTCTTCTCATCAACTATGCTGCTCAGAGGAGGCCATCACATCATCTTCATTTATGTTCACATGATGATGTGCCGATCACTTTTGGGATTTCCCACGTTCACCTTGTGCTTAGCCACAGGCACGTCCTAACTCAACAAATCGCTTTCCATTGAATAATCATCTCGAGTTCTTCTCTCTCACGTCATGGAGGAGGTCATCTCTACATTCCTAGCTCTGTCCCAGGCTGGAGCCACAAACCCCTCATAGGGGCTTTCTCTCAGGTTTGTAAGCTGAGAGAAAGGCTTCACATAGCCACTATATTCCACATCTCACAGGTTTGTAAGCTAGAGGATGTCTTCTATAGTTGCATTCGTCAACAGTCCTATCTTATGTGCTGAATGGGTTCATTTTTTTTTTCTTTTCGGCAACAAAAAATTGAAAACAGTGTTTCATGCGATAATTAAATTCAATGTACATAAAATAATAAATGAATGATTACATACTTTTGATGCACTTTGTTGTTGCAATGGCTCATCTTGTAATGCAATTATGTTCATTTATTTTACCATCTCCTTCTACACTTTTTTGGACATCCCTACCGATATGTATTGATTTTCCCCTCATTGTCCCTTGGAATTTTCATAATCTCCCTGAAAAAAGAAAAGCTAAGAATCATGAGATACAAAAATTAAGGTTTTTTTTACAAATTAAGGTATCGGTGCGTATAATAAATTGGTACACACATGTGCGTTAATCATATGAATAAGCATCGATATATGATAACAATGCCTTCAAGAAATCGAAAATGTTTGCTTACAAATTGTTGTATTCACACGGTGCTTTATAAATTAATAGAAGCATCGGTGCCTAAGTATGGTTTATTGTGCACGGTCGACTCATGAACAAATTTAAGACATGAAGGTTTTGATATTACAAGCAATATTGATTCCATTTTAAACTCAACGGTGTTGTTGACATGAACATGCGCATCGGTGCTCTATTCCTGTAAGGTGCGCATTATGAAGGCATTTTTGAAAAATAATATTTATATTTTAAATTCAGCGGTGTCGTTGACATGAACATGCGTACTGGTGCTCTATCCTTATACAATGTGCACTGCTAACTGCAGAGACATTTAAAAAAAAACAACAACAACGATAGGCTAGTTTGGAGTCCAATGCAATGAGTGGTCCTATTGCAATGGATACCAAACGCCCCATATATAAGTAAATAAACCCTATAAAAATATGTTGCTTCAAAAAAAACCTTGTTGTGAAATATAGAGAGGGAAAACAAGAGAAACAACAAGAAAGCTAGGGCTTCCAATACCGAAGGTAACTATGAAACCCTTTTATTTATTTGAGAATGCATTGAAAATTGCTTGAATCAAATAGGGAAAGATTAAGATAATTAATAAAATGAAATCACATACCCAAAATTACTCCTTTGCAAATTTGTATGTGATCTGCGGTGATCCCTTTCGAATTTGGCTCTTAAAAAAAGTCCACCCACTCTGAAGTCTTTGCTGATAAATCTCTCTTACACAAATATCCCCTCTGAATTTTGGAAAAAAATGAAAGAATGAATAGGGTTTTCATTTATAAAAACATACATTTAGAAAAATTGAAATTCTCCCTCATTTTTTCGGTGTATATTTTGACACATTGATGATAAACGTACACAAGTTTTTATTTTTATTTTTCATAACTTACTTTCCCGATGCGTAATACAGTCTATAACGCACAAGTGCAATGTTTACGTAAAAATGCACCGACAAAAAATTTAATATGCAAAATGCGAATGCAAACATCCGCATTTAAATTTTGTGGAGGTTTTTCTTTGTGGAAGCAATAACAACTAAAATGACCACTCATTTTGTCGTTGTATATTTGGGCGCATTGATGATAAATGTGCACGTTATTTTTTTTTGTAACTTACTTAATCCATGCACTATACAATTTATATAGCATTGGTGTGATGTTTTAGTAAAAACACATTGACAAACAATTTAATTCACAAAATCCAAATGCAAACATATGCATTTAAATTTTGTGGAGGTTTTGCTTTGTGGAGGCAATAACAGTGGTCAGTCTTCACTGCCTCTCATAATTTAGTGCCCTAGTGCATTTTGTATATATAAATGCACGAAGGTGTCATAATATAACTAGGTGCACTGTTAACTTCTAAAAGTCATTCGAAATTATGTTTGAAGTTAAATTGTCCTATGCTTCCCAAAATGATGGTTTTGGCTCAAATACAAGAAAACAAATTATAATATCAAATGGCCAATTCATCAAATTCCAGCTCATTCCATATCGTTGCAAGTGCTTCAAGTTCTCCCCCGTCGATTGCAATAAGTCTAGATTTTATTTATAATTCATTTATCTCATTGAATTTATGTTATGTATGCACGTGTAGTTGAATAATTGTTCATTGAATTTTGCAGGATCATGATTCATGATTGAGTTCATATGTGCAAGATATTCCAGTGGTCCCAAAATGTCGCAAGATCTTATCAAAAGAAATATAATACAAGCATATGTTTGATGAAAATGGATAGTTTCTTTACCCTACCAATTGAAACATGCCATCTTCCAACAACCAACCTGGGTCAACGATATTCCATCGTGAATTTGATCTCTTTCATGACACCCCTTGGAGTGTAAATAAAAGATGATTGAGTAATTGTATTTTTGGATTTTCGATGGAACTAATGTAAATGCATTGCTTAATTCGACATTTGTTTTATAAATTGGTTGGTTGTATGTTTATTACTGGGGAAAAAATTTCCATGCTTCTAATAAATGCTTGGTATAATATTTGAACATACTAAATGCATTGTGTTACTAGTATTATCGATGTAATGTTCAATATTTTTACAATTGGGATTCTTACGATGAGCAACCTATTTAGCATCTACCGTTGCACCCCACTAAGATGTCAAGTCACAAACTTGCTATTAAACAAGCACAACTTGGAGAGGAAGCATATCGAGCATGGTTGAATCAACCACCTATTCAATTTCCACTACATCTTGAGTTACCAATTCAAAACCTATACAGTGACACTAGTTCTTCACATGTTGGGGACAAAGGAAATGATATAGAGGTTGGTATGGATGATTTCTTATGGGATACCCAAGCCATGGAGGGAATGTTGTTACATGCATTCCAACAAAATGAACTAGGGGATGACGTTGATGTCATCGATACCTTCTTCAAAAGCCTAAAATCTGCTTCCACTACCTCTCTCTTTGGTCATCAGGGATAAAGGTCTACCCAACTAGGGATAATAATGTTATTGTACAACTTGAAAGCAATGTATGGTATGTCAAACACATGTTTCTTGACACTTTTAAGGTAACTAACCATTAAGTCCCCTAATTTTTTAAGGAATATTGTCACACAACGAAAGAAGAAAATGGTTGATTTTATGCATGCTTAATGACAATGTACATTTCCATTGCCCACTAATTTCAAGTTACTTAAAGATAAGGTACTTCCAAGACATAATTTATTGCCCGATATTTGTGCAAAGGCAAAGAAAATGATAAAAATGTTGGGTGTTGAGTACATATCATACCACACATGTCCCAATGATTGTATTCTATACAAAAACAAATATGCAAACAAAGAGATGTGTCGAGAATGTGGGCATGACAGGTACCAAAAAAAAAAAAACAAGAGGAAGGCACATGGTCCTCCTTATAATATATTGAGACACATGCCTATAATTCTAATGATTCAAAGGCTCTTTCGTTGCAAATAATTATCCGTGTTTCAAGGGTGGCATGCCTCACATAGAAGTCAGCTAGGAGTTATGTGAATCCCAACATACTCAATAGCCATGAAACATATAGAGGATACATCACCTAATAAATTCAAGGATGAAGTATAGAGCCTATGATTGAGCATAGCCATGGATGGAGTTAACCCGTATCCCCTTCAAAACACCAAATATTATGTTTTGCCAGTGGTAGTGATCAATAAAAATATCCCCCCATGGTTGTCCGTGAAGAATGAACATCTTATGTTGGCTCTTATAGTCTTGGGTAGAAGACAAGTGAAGAGACTGGATGTCTACCTCCAACCATTGTTCGATGAATTTAAACAATTATGGGAAGGGATACATGTATATGATGTATTAAGACCCGTCCCAATGGAGAGGTCTTTTACATTGTATGGCATATGTGCCTACACCACATATGATTATTCAGGGCTAGGAGTTTTCTTTGGTAAGCATGTTGATTGATTTGTTTATATCTTCAATGTTATTTAGCATACTTAACTTGGTGCAAATATCTTTTTGACACTAACGTGCTCTATATACAATAACATCGCAAGTCTTGTAACAAAAGGGTATCATGGATGCAAATGTTGTGGACCTTCTATAAAGGCTAGGTGGTCCAACCACCTATGAAAGTTGTTGTACGACTGCTTGAGGGTATTTCTCCCAGAATACCACCCTTATAGAAGAGTTTCATCTGCTTTCAATGGTAAACTAGAGAGAACCTGAAGACCTAAAATAATGACACCGACATATTGGATTAGGGCATATGACACAGAGAAGGAAAAGTAAATTGCAGAATTGTTTGATTCAAATGGGGAACCTATGTTCGATGATTCTGAATTTTTGGCACCTATGCTGATAAAATGCCCATTGGGATGAAAACAAAATCTATATTTTATAAGCTTCCATATTGGGAGCATATTAAGATTGATCACTTACTAGATCCCATGCATATATTAAAAAATGATTCATCTTCTTTATGGAGGCACATATCATCGAATAAAATTGACACATTGGTTTTTAGGAGAGATCATATTGCTTCAAATACTAAAAAGAGACATTGGCAAAGAAAAGAAAGTAGAGGAGAGGTTGGTCCCTCTTGGTCTTTTAAAGAAGGTGGCGTCCCATGGATTTTGAAGAAAGATGATCTTTCCATGGAAAAGTATGTTATATTGAGTGTGAAGGCATCTTCTTTATATGGGTTGATTCTACGATGTTGCTTCATTATAGAAGGGCATTTGTCGAGGTTCAAATTACATGATCATTTGAACCTTCTAAGGGTATGTATGTCAAATACTTGATTATTCTTCTATAGTGTCGTTAAAAATATACTATGCACTCATAGTTTTATGGAAATTAACGATGTGTGTGTTTATTTTGTAGTGTCGTTATCCTTTGCTCATGGTGGTTGTGTGAACCATGACTTCCCCTGGGACCTACGGCATGCCATATCAAAATTATATGCATTTTTATGTTGGATCACATCAAAGGAGATCGATATGGCTAGCATTCCATGGTGGAGTTGAGAGATAGTTGAGAGATAGTTGAGATTTTTTGTATGTTAGAGAAGGATTTGCCCACGATTTGTATGGACTTGCAACTCCATTTTATAATTCACTTACCTGATGAGGTTGAATTAGCTAGGATGCTCTCACATTGTTGGATGTTCTTCTTGGAGAGGTACATAGAAAAATTGAAGGGTTTTGTTCGACAAAGGGAAAAACCAAAGGGGAGGGGTACATAATATACAAGTTGTTATATTATGCCAGTGAATACATCAAGCAAATTGACAACACACCAGGGGTAGTGGTTTGGGATGACCAACGAGATGAGGACAAGAGGGAAGGGGAGCTACTCCAAACAAACAGAAAAAGGCTCATGATAAAGAGTAAGTCACTTATATTTTTTCAAATTTGTACAGATCAAGTACTTACATTGAAGTTGATAATATATATATTAATGTGTGTGTGTGTGTGTGTGTGTGTGTGTGTGTGTGTGTGTGTGTGTGTGTGTGTGTGTGTGATCTCACATTATTCGTTTTAAATTATTGTATACATCAACGAATTTCGAAATTAATGCCAACAATAAATTAATTATTTACAACGCAGAGGTAATGTGACCATAGGTCACGTTGTATGAAGAGAAAAGAAGGAAATGGGACAGTGACAGGAAAGCATTCAGACAGTTGAATGGTAGAAGCATGCCTTATCTTGATCGTTTAAAAGAAAATATACCAAAAATATGTCCCAACAGTTGGGTGGTTGACCATATTACAAAGAAATATGTCGTGTCCAGTCATGAACCATGTGGGGAAGACCTGGATGCACTAAACATCGAGACCAGGTGCAACAGCTCTGTAATAACCTTTTTGAGTACCACATTTAATTTATAATATTGCACATTTTAATTGTAACATGTATTATGTTTTTATTAATGCTCGGGTTATTAGACATATGACACCGCCCTTTGTTCATATTTTTACAGGTGCATTTGTTCCCGTCTATGTGGGCATATGGACATCATTTTCACATTGAGAATGTCGATGATGGACACATCACATAAGATTGTAGAGTGGGGGTTGAGTTTGACCAATCTAGTCATGCTAGCCACCGTGATCAAAACCTAATAGAGGGGAAGTTAGATTACATTGGAAAGATACGAGAGATCATGTGATCTAGATCTTGAGGGATAATATCCGAAAGCCTTGAATTTCGAGAGAGGAGGAGAGAAAATGTACAAATCTACCATGAAATTAATCACAAGAACATTGATGAAAATCCATGAACTGAATACACCACAAAATCATGGGAAAGAGAGAGAGAGTTGGAGAAGAATGATTCCATTAAGAACCATTACATGCAATGAGGCCAATTTTGGGACCTCTCCTTCCCGACCTTCACTCTCTTCTAATTGCCTTTTATAAGGTGTCGTTTTGACGAAGTCAATTTCATTAGGTTTGACTTCGTCAATTACATATCTATCAAGTTCCCTTTTACATAAAAATATGAATTTATGACTTATACATCCGAAATTAGACTGTAAGTCCCCTTAAGATTTGGATCATCGTGCAAGTGGACTTCTCATATTTTCAATGTGTTATTTTTAGTTACAAGTGGTGGAATGCCTTCGTCTGGAGAAATGTAAATGAAGATTGTGATAGTGGGATAATATGTATTAACTCTAAAAAATTGTGGGTTGAAACCAAGGAGAGTTATGTTTTCCCAAAACACTGCAACCAAGTGTTTTTTTACTCCAATGTGTTGGATGGGGATTGGTGGATCGTACTGAGACATGATCTGAGATTAAAACATCTATTCGAGAACAATAATGTTATAATGTCAAGTGAGGAAGATAATTAGGGTGATGACAACAAAGAGTGATATGTAGATATTTTGTTTTAACATTTATATTATGGATGTGTCATTTTATTATGGGTATCTATAATTGGCCAATTATATGTTTTTTTCTTGATATTATATTGTTGAATATGAAAAGTTAACAACCATTTACAACCACCATATTGAAAATACATTATATAGTACAAGCATAAAATGTGGTTTTGATATATTTTTATTGTCAGATTTATTGTTTATTATGGCAAATTTACGTTGTATTGTATTAACACGTGTTTATGTTAACCTTTGAATTACTAAGCATTAATTGAGATATCACAAAGTTGATGACGTATTCAGATAATACATTAATAAAGATTTATTTTAAAGTATATATATTTATTTTAAATTGATGATATTAAAAAATCAAACCTTAAATTTTTTATTATTTCAAAATTTCAAAATTCAAACAAATATATACTTATTTTGATGGAACTTCTAAGGACAATCCCGAGAAAATAACTTCTTGCAACATCTATGATTTCTGGAATCACACTTGTGGTGTTAGCATTACCAACTTCGCTGACATTCCCAACCTTAACTAGTGCAACTATCATGGCCTTCACCTATTCCACTCCATCCTTAGTTTTCTAAACATATAAACTTGTATTAATCATTCATTTTACATTCTCCTTGAAATAACTATAAATATAGGAAGGAAACAAAAATTCTAAAAGAGTTTCTTTCTAGAGCCTAGTCATAATTAAAGAAAATTTTAAGGATCCATACTTATCTAAAAGTATAGAAACATTTTGCCAATTTTACTAATTCTTAAAATGCTAATTATAAAATGTTTGGTGATATTCTTGTAAAAGTATTCCAATTTCTCTCGGATGGGGTGTCACACGTCCATCATGCATTTATGTCATCAGATGAAGACTGTCGCGTTACACCTCCCTTCCCTCTCTCCGATGAGCGACATTAACGCAGAGATCTGGAGTGCAAGCCCAAGTTTAATTGTCTAGTTCGTGCTAGCTTGGATCTTCATCGAAGCAGGTATCATGGACATGATTGTTGTCAACTCAAGTTTTATGGCCTCCTCAATGAAGATAATTGGTATTATTTCCAAGCTTTGGTACGTGGTTCCTTTAATTATCCCCTCTAGGATTTGATCACTCATCTCACTCCATCTTTGTTGTTACATAGACGTTATCCGCTCCTGGTTTGACTCTCTCCCTCTTTTTTGTTCCTGGGATGCTTGCACACATCCATGCCAAGGGAACGAGGAAATCCCAAGTGGGGGCCAACCTACAACAACTACCTAGTCAATCGTAATTGCAACATTCACCCTTCCTTAACTGACTCGATGCTCCCTGCTCTTTTTACTCCACTGGCCTCACCCTCTGCGACTTTATCCCCCAACGCTTTGTCTCCGAATGAAGATGATTGGGGTCCAGTCCCTGTTGTGGAGGAATTCCCCTCTGATCCAACACAAATCATTGTTGGACCCTCCGCAGTTCCCTCTACAGAGATTTCTCAAACAACCTCATCACAGGTGAGAGCCAATTCTGGGGTTCAGTTGCAGGAAGGATATTGAAGCTATGTTGTTGTTGAAGAGGTGACTCCATCGGGTATGGCAGCAGAGGCACCCACTGAAATGAACCACGACATCCAGAATGCCCAAGAAGATTTTCAACACTTTGACACGCCTCTCCTACATGGCTTCTTGACGGAACATATTCAATTTATCTTCAACATGCGCCAAGACTTGGTTGATCAACTTTTTAGGTAGGAAATTCTTAGCTCCCAATTGGATGCCTTGTTTGATACTCTCTCTAGTGAGCCTACCAATCGTCGTTTCCCAACCCGTGGCCAACCTTTCACCATCATTATAGCCTGACATCATCATCCTCTGGATGGGGGGGAGAAATAATGCCCATGGAGTATGATTTTACTGAAGTCTATGTTTTTATTTTTCTTAGATAAGGTCGTTGGTATAATGTACAGGCCTATGAGCCATTTTTGTAAAACATATGGATTTGTTGAACCCTTCAGTTTCAACAATTAGAACAATTTTGATACTCTCCTTAATGGACCTGGGTTTAGTTCCAGTTTCCAATTTTGGTAGGCCAGATCTCGGGTTCTTCAATATTTGTATCGTTTTTCGTTATATGAGGTAATACAAATATTTTATTTACAAAAAAAAAGTATTCCAATTTCTAAGTATTTGAATATATTTTAGAAAATATTGGTAACTTTTAGAGTAAAATAATTTTATCTCATAGAATTTGGGTGAATAATTAAAAAAAAATAGCAATTAGCAAATTATTTTTAGAAGAAAACAAGACAAATCTTGAAGTTTAGCCTCTAAAGTTTTCCCTAAACATAAGCCAACCCTAGAAAGCTTGGATATAAATTGTTACCATGGAAAACAAAGATTAAAATTCATTACTATTAAAATCAACAAAATACAATACCTAGCATACTTTTTTAATAGAAGATTCAACTAGTACTTACATAATTTTTAATAGAAGATTCATAAAGTTAGTAATAGAGAAAACTATTCTGAAACCATTTTAGGGGCAACATGTGCGACAGAGCGGGGGATAAATTGTGATCTGGGAGGAAATAATGTAGTCCACTATGCTTGGGGCCTAGGTAACTCTTCTAACAACACGACAAAGGCATATGCCCTTTGGCAAGGCATCAAGCTCGTAAAAGCAAAATGAATTAGGAAGATTACTATCCAGGGCAACTCTATGCTTGTGATCAGGGCTATTATAAAAAACAATGTCACCGAGAACGATGTCTTCATAGGGGTAATATTTCACTCCCTCGGCCTTCTTGCTAAGTTTGAGAATTATATTGTTTTCCACATCAAGCGAGAGAATAACAGTAAATCAGATCGTATCGTTGGGAAAAGTATGGTTCTAGATTGAGAGAAGGTGAAAGTTTTATAAAAGGAGAGATCGGGGTATTACACATATCATAATTTGATGTTGGGATCATTCAATTTGAAGGACATGTGGCAGTGTTCGGGTTTGTATAGCCATGTGAATGACCACCTTGTACATTTGGAAAACTATGTAGTTAATGATATCATTCAATTTGACTTGTGTGAGCGTTGGTTATCTCGGGAGTTGGCTTCAACCATGAGCCTCATCCCTTTTCACTACTCTAAATCCTGATGTGGTGGATCGTGGGAGAATAGGAGCGAGTTGGTGTGGTTTTTTGGTGACCTGCATTCGATGTTGGGTATTAGTTTTCAGCAAGACAGATTCCCTATCGTCTTCAGGTTCCTCCTTTCTAATATATGTCTTTACAGATTTTTGGACTTTGTTATTTCGAGCATTGAGCTTCCAGACATTCCTTTCTTCTTTGGTTTTATCAACTTTGGCTGTGGTTTTGATTATGGGGATGGAAATTTGGATAGTCTTATATTTGCACCTATTTATAACTTGATAGGGAAGCTAGAAGATAGTAGGTGGTCTGGTAGTTCTAGTTGTTTTATGCTCTCTAGTTTCACCATTTCAGGGTTTGGGATTAAAGGTATTACGTGGTTAGGAGGTTTCGGTGTTGTTGCTCCGAGCTTTGAAGGTTCTCATTACAGATTTTTGGAATCTGTAAATTTGATCCTTGAGTGTGTAGACTTTCCTTTATTCTCTGGGTATATCGTAATTGGTTGGGGTTTTGATTCTGGGGGTGGCAATTTGGAATGTCATATATCTGCACATTTTTATAATTTTCTCTCTGGTTCGACCATTTCAGGTTTTGGGTTCAATGAAAAACTTTGGTTGGGAGACTCTAGCGTTGTTGCTCTGAACTTTGAAGTTTATAGTCTCTCTTATGTCTCTCCATATTATGGCTGGTGGTGGGTATGTTCAAGGGCTTTGTAATTCTGATTATTATTCTAGAAATGGGTTTTCTAATGGGCCTTGTCACTCTAAAGGTTATATATGCACAGTTGATTTAAATTTGGGAAGTGGGATAGTGGCATGTTTGTAGACAATTGTTATTGATTGTTTTCTTGCCTCTATTTTGGCAAATTCTGGTAGTGGAGTTACTTGTAGAGTGGGGCTTGTATACAAGGGAGTCTTGCTTGGTTTAAAAATGGAACCATCTTGGAGTGAAATTAAACACATCCTCAATCATCATGAGGAAATTTCATAAGCTAACCGATCTTCCCTTCACCAATTATCAGTAAAAATGGGGAATCTGGAACAAACTGTATCAAACAACACTCAATGTATCGAGTGTCTGGAAACAAAATGTCATTTTTTGAGATTGTTGGTTCTGCCACGACATACTCAATCAATATCTATCAATCAAGTGTTGGTTGCTTCTCGTCATGGAAACATGGAGGAAGAATAAGGGGGTCTTGGCGTAGCGCCAATGGAAGTGGAAGAAAACTCTCCATTTCAAAGTGGAGCGCAAGAGGTCCCAAACTATTAATCAATTCACAATTAATGTATTACAAAATCGTGCTTTTGTTAGGACAATTTATTAAAAAAAAATGTTGTGAGACAATATGGAAGTTTTTTAGGAAGATATGTATGTTCATAGTATGATAGTACTAGGAGAAATATTGGCTTTGAGCCAATTTTTTTTTAAAACTCCTTTTGATTTTGTTTTTTGTCACAATACCATTGTTTATATAATATAAAGCTTCAATTTCTTTAAAAACAAATTGTGAAACCATTTCATCGAAAATGTATGGATCAAAATTTATTATTCTTCTTTATATTTAATATTTTAAATTTAATTAAATAAATTTAATATATTATAATAGTTGAATAATATAAATTAATAAAAACTTTGAAAAAAATAAAATATAATAATTGTGATTTTAGTAAACAATTATATTAAAACTCTATCTTGTAATCTTTGAATGATAAAAATTAAAAAAATAACATCATTATTACTACTACTAGTAAATAGTTGTATTATAATGTTATTATTACAATATATGAAAAATACACAATTATTCAAATCAGAACCATTCCACTCATCATATTTATTTATTTTTGTTGCTAAACCTGTTTAATCAACATATTGTATCTTGTTGGACAACAAACAATTCACATTGAAGAAGGGTTAAACATTGTATGACATTAATGGTTATAAGTTGTTGCAATCACAATCCAAATTACACGATTTCATAAAAGTAAAGTTAAACATTATATGACAACTGTAAATTTAAATGAGTGATACATCTCAAATTTAATTTAAAAACAGAGAAATAATTAATAATGTTAATCATTAGCATATTTATAGTACATTTTATAAATCAAACAATAACAACACCAACATGTTCACTCACACTTTTTGTGAGAAAAAAATTGTATTTATTAATGTGCTTCCCCCCAAATTTCCATTGAAATGTTTTATAGGGAAAATGACAAATTGTAAAAAAGGATAAACTTTTTAAATACAGTGAAATTTCCACATGTCAAGGGAATCAAGAAGAAATAGTTACGAGCAAAGCTATAATAATGTAATTTATCTTGATAGAAAAGGGGGCATTTTTCCCTTGGAGAATGGAAACTATTTTGCTTTCCTTCACATTATAAGTTTTCTTATTGTTAAGGAGAGAAGCCATTGTTTGCCAAGTCCTTGTTGGAGATTTCTGGTTCTATATGAATTAAGTACAAATTAGTTTTGTTTTTCACGGTGCTCTTGAAGTCTGCAAGAATGGATAGTTGTTTGTCGTAGATTCTTCTCATGTCTAGTATATATTCTTGCTTTCTCTAGTTTTTATTTTGCTAACATGGGTATGGAGTAATCACTTCCAGTTCTATCGATAAGTTTTCGTCTGCTTGTTGTTAGTGATTTGGAATATGTGTAATGTTAATATCACATATTAACGTTAATAGCTTGCATTTATTTTTATTGGCTTTGTGCCTTTCTTGTTTTTGTTAGAATAATTTAGAGTGCTCTGCATCTGCATTTTCCATATTAGACTATATGTATTTCATCATTTAAATGAAAAAAAAAAACTAAATGGTGGACTAGGCCATAACTAATAAAACCCCCAAAAAGGTAACGGTTGTGATCCAAATTTATCAGCGGAACGAAATGAAACTACAGATTTATAATGTTAACACAGAGACACAGTGAACAATAACATAGATAGAGTAAAACTTGACTTCTATTCAATAAGAAATATGCAGAAACTTGTAAAATGCAGACTGAAAACAAGCTTGTTAGAATGGTGGCAACTTATCTTTGAGAAGAGATGTGATGGCTATGCTTATTCACAATAATATCAGTACAATGAGGCTTTGAAAGCCTTTTTACAATAAATATGAATGCCAAAACCCTAGACATACAAAAACCTAACCCTAGGAGATGAAGTGCCAAAAGTCATGTGGGCACCAATGGAGTAAGTTAGTACATTAACTTCCCGAGGTCGTAACTTTTGAATACAATCTTCGTTTAGGGCACACGATAGCTCGTTGGAAAATTATTGATGAGGAGATTCATTTATGGGGCTCAATCAAAGCCTATGGATATCATTGTGGTGCCTGGTCGTGAAAAAATGTCGTTTAGACCCTCAAACTAGCCCCATAAGTTAAAAACTGCTAAAAATAGTAAATTCCCAAAATTGCCAGAAAAATGTTTTGAGCCAATTGGAAAAGGTGGGTGGCCACCGATATCCACCTAGATCAATCCTCCCTCCTTAGGAAGCAATGGTGTCCATTGCATTGAGTGCTCCCATCAGATGAGGAAATTCCTGCTGAATATGGCCCCAGGTGAGCCACTTGCCTTGGTGCAGGAGCTGCCCTGCTTTGACAACTCGATAAAGTTGCATCCTCTGATAGCGAGTGCCCTTGACCTGTGTGTACATGATTTGATCAATGGATTCCTATTCCATGCATTCAGGTTTGAGTTATGTTGGTTTCAATTGTTCTACTATCTCCAAGGTGTCCAATAATGGTGGAAAATAAGGCCGAAGGAGGTCCACATTGAACATTAGGTGCAAGCCAAGGAAGGGGGGTTGTTTGAGCTCAAAAGCAGTGTCACCCAAATCCTTGGTAATGGTGTAAGGACATAATGAAGTGGACAAAGCTTCCGATGAAGCTCTGTAAGGAATTCTTTCTGCAAGTGCAACCAAACTTTGTCTCCCACCCGAAATTGGTGTGGCACCCGGTGTTGATCACGGCATTGCTTGTAC
>JASDQU010818432.1:4315-17896 GCA_032191745.1 Picea mariana | reverse complement strand
TGGCTGTCCCGATCTAAAATAATGGTTTGTGGGAACCCAAAGTGTACGCACACTTGTTCAAAGAAAATATTGGCAGTGTCCTCCGTCGTGATGCTCTTCTTGCAGGCAACTAAAATCACCATCTTGGAAAAGGGATCAACAACCACAAAAACACAGTCATGTCCCCGCCTGATGGAAGGGAGGCCCAACATGTATTCCATTGAGATGGATTCCTAGGGCCTATTAGGAGTAAGCAAAGGAGTGTGCAGGCTTTGTTTCTTGATGGCCTGTTTGGCAATAGCACATGCAGTGCAGGACCAGATATACTTGTTGACATCCTGTCAAAGTTTCGACCACTAGAAATGTCGCTGCAACATTGCCACTATCATTTCAATGCCGAAGTGTCCTGCCACCCGACTGTAGTGGGCTTCCTAAATCAGCTTCGCTCTCTCGCCTGATGGAAAGCAGAGATGGCTCAAATGGCCCAGCATCCCGTCCTAAATATGGAAATTATTGACAGTTGTGTTGGCACCCAACATCTGGTAGGTGTTAGAAAAGTCGGGATCCGTCTCATAGAGGTGGGTCCACCCGAAGGTCTCATGGTCACAAGAGTATAACATTGTTGTGAGTGTCGCGACTAGAGGTTGGTTGAGGAAATCAATGACTTGGTTGGTACTTCCTATTTTATACTTGATGTTGAGGTGGAATTGTTGCAAATATGTCAACCACTTATGATGGCAGTCATTCTACAATTTACCTTGTGTCTACATGATTATAATGACTTATGATCAGTGTGGATGACTGTCTCCTTCCCGAGAATGTAATGCCTCCACTGGCGACAGACTTGCACAATGGAGTACTTTGTTGTAAGTAGGGTACTTATGAACGACATCTGATAGTGTCTCACTATGATAGGCCACTGGGTGGCCCTACTGAGTGAGGACTGCACCCACAACATAGTATGAAGCATCTGTCTAGATCCCAAAGGGTTCTTGCAGGTCAGGTAATGAGATCACTGGTGTTGAACACAAGCGTTGCTTCATATCATCAAACACTTTCTATTGGGACAAGCCCCACACAATTTTTTCCTTACCACCACCTCTAGTTATTTAACTGAGGTCCCATGCAATATGGGAGAATCCCAACACGAACTTGTGATAGAAATTGGCAAGGAATAAGAAGCTCTGAAGCTAAGTGAGCGTGGTTGGGGCTGGCTAGTCATCGATGACTTGGATCTTGGCTGGATGAACATGCACACTATGTGCATAAACAATGTAGCATAGGTATTGGACCATGTCCATGTTGAAGGAGCATTTTTCCAAGATGGCATATAGCTTGTGTTGCTACAGAGTGTGGAGAACCTGATGAATATGTTGCAAGTGTTATGCCCAAGTCTTGTTGTATTCGAGGAAGTCATATAGATACACCACCACAAAAGAATTACTGAAAGGCTGCACGATATTGTCCATCAACCTCATGAAAGTTGTTGGGGCATTCGTCAAACCAAATGGCATGACCAGCCATTCAAAAAGACCTTCTTTTGACTTGAAGACAATTTTCCATACATATGTTTGTTTTAGTGGGACCTGATGGTATACAAACTTCAGATCAATCTTACTGAAGTATTTGGACCCCTTGAGCTGATCAAGTATATCATTGATTCGAGGAATCAGGTACCTGTTCTTGACTGTAATTTTGTTTAGGGCCCGGTAATCAATGCAGAGTCGCCAGGTCCCGTCTTGCTTCTGAACCAAGATGATTGGGCTTCCACAAGGTGATGAGTTGGGTTAGATTTGCCCCTTGTGGAGCAGTTCTTGGATCTGACACTTGATCGCCTCATTTTCTAGTAGAGAGCGATGATAGACTGGCCCATTTGGTAGTGGTGCATCGGGGGTCGGATTAATGGGATGCTTGACCTGACGGTCTAGAGGTACTACAATGGGTGATGAGAAGATGCCTTTGTATGCTTCCACGACCTTATCCACTTGCTTCTGTTGTGTGGAGAGGTCGGATGCAGAGGCCATGGATGTGGTTGTAACCTTTTTCTCACTCCGAGAGCAAATCACGAAGAAGATAGACTTTCCGGTTTGACAAATGACCTTCCTTCATTGCTTGGCAGAGATCAAGAAAATAACACTAGGTGGGACTACTTCCGGTATCCTGTACAATTTCTTGTTCAAATTAATAATAACATTGCGAGAGATAAACTCATATACAACATGATGTTTCCATAAATAAGGTTGGCCCAAAAGAGCATCACAAACTTCAAGGGGAGCAACATCTCACAATACCTCATCTTTGAATGGCTTGATGTCGTACGACATGTGACACTGTTGGCTGACGCGAAGATAGTTTCCTTGAAGGAGCCATGTGATGGTGTAGGGTTGTGCTTGGGGCATTATTGATAGGGCTAGCCGCTTGACGACCTCTGTTGAGATGAGGTTTTTCTAGATACCTCTATCAACGATGAAGTGCAATGGAGTGTCTTTCACCCACATCTATGAATGAAAGAGGTGCTTGCCTTCCTTTGGCTCATCAGGTTCACTGGGTTGGATCTTGGTTGTGGAAATGGTGGCATTGGGTTATGCGTCAATGATCTGTCTCCTCTTTGCTAGTTTTGAATCAGATTCGAAACCCGCATATAATTCAAAGGCTTTTACTTCAGCCATTAATGATTGTTTTGAGCAAAAAACTATAGAGTTATGCCAGGGGATCTTATGGAAGTTGCACCACTTTCTGGTATCTTTCTTCGTCTTCCCATTGTCCTTCTTTGATCTGTCCTTTGTTCTGTGGGTTTGGGCTACCCTTTCTCTACTTCTGCTATGAGGGGTTCCCAAAACCAAACTGTCGCATCTTTTGCTTAAGCTTCATCTCGATTTTGACGAGATATTGATAGGCTGCGCCCAAGGATGAGATGTCCAAAAACTCCATTTATGTCTAGATGTATCTATGTATAATGTTGCGGTACTTGAGCACCAAATGTCGCACTAAATATTTGATACCCGGCTTGGTGCGCAAGGTATAGAAGACATTGGTGAACTTTGGGACTGTTTGGTCTCTTTCTTGCAGCAATGTGGTCCATCTTGTATACAAGTCATCAGAACCTTCAATAGGGTAGTATTGTTCCTTAATAACATCCCTGAAGGAATCCCAAGTGGGTGTAACTTTAAATAATGTGGATCCTTCTGTTTCATTTTTCTCACAAAAATTCTCCCACCAATATTTGACATGGGGGACGACCTTGAGGAGCGCAAATATAATCTTTTCTCCATTAGAAAAGTTGTGGACAGAAAAATACCCTTCTAGAAGGTTTAACCATTTATCTACGACATCCACATCTATTTGACCTTCATTTATAGGAATGTAAAAATTGATTTGTACCTTGAAGGGGGTGGTGCTTTCGCTTGAGGTGGAGGCGTCGCTTGTCAACAACCTTCAAAGGGTTTGTGCGAAGTTGTTCATCATTGCGTTCCTCTATTGTGCAAGGGCTTCCTCGAGCAACATTTTGAAAGGATATCATGTCCCGTCATCTTTATTTTCACCCGCCATGGGCGGTTTCTTGGGCGTGCGCAAGCAGTTGTCCTCAAGAGAAACAAGCTCGAGACCCAACTCTCTATACCCTGACTGCATCGGGGACATGCATTAAAAAACGACAAGGAGAAGACCGCTATGATACCACTTATCCAGATTTATGAGTGGAATGAAATGAAGCCATAGATTTATAATGTTAACACAGAGATACAATGAACAATAGAAGGGATATAGTAAAACTTGACTTCTATTAAATAAGAAATATGTTGAAAATTGTAAAATGCAAAGTTAAAACAAGCTTGCTAGAATGGTGGAAGCTTATCTCTAAGAAGAGATGTGACGGCTATGCTCATTCGGAAGAATATCAGTACAATGAGGCTCTAAAGGCCTTTTTACAATAAAGATGAATGCCAAAACCCTAGACATCCAAAAAACTAAGCCTAGGAGATGAAGCGCCAAAAGTCATGTGGGCCTTGTTAGGGTAAGTTAGTACATTAACTTCCAGGGGTCGTAACTTTTCCATACGATCTCCGTTTAGGGCACACAATAGCTCGTTGGAAAGGTATCGACGAGGAGTTTCATTTATGGGGAATAACTAGAGCCCTAAGATATTAATGAGGTTCCCGATCCTGAAAAAAGGTTGTTTAGGCCCTCAGACTAGCCCCAAAAGTTAAAAACTGCTAAAAATAGTAAATTGCCAAAATTGCCAAAAAATTGTTTTGAGTCAGTTGGAAAAGGTGGGTGGCCATGATATCTACCTGGATCAATCATCCCTCTTTAGGAAGTGATGGTATCCATTTTGTTGAGTGCCCCCATTAGATGAGGAATTTTTTGTAGAATTTGGCTCCGGGTGAGCCACTTGCCTTGGTGTAGGAGCTGCCCTACTTTGACAACCCGATAAAGTTGGATCCTCTGCTGGCATGTGCCCTTGACCTGTGTGTCCACAATATGATCAGTGTATGCCTATTCATGCAGTTAGGTTTGAGCTATGTTGGTTTCAATTGTTCTTCTATCTCCGAGGTGTCCAATAATGGTGGAAAATAAGGCCGAAGGAGGTCCACATTGAACACTAGGTGCAAGCCAAGGAAGGGGGCAGGTTGAGCTCAAAAGCATTGTCACCCAAAGCCTTGGTAATGGTGTAAGGCCATAACGGAGTGGACGAAGCTTCTAATGAAGCTCTATAAGGAATTATTTCTGCAAGTGCAACCAAACTTTGTCTCCCACCCAAAATTGGTGTGGCACCCGATGTTGATGATGGCGTTGCTTGTACTTGGCATTGGACTTCTGTAAAATATCTTGGAACTGTTGGCGGATGTGCTGGATCCGCTCAATCAACTGGGTGGATTTGTCAGCAGCATTTGGAGCATGCGAAGAGTCTGCCTAGGTGGTTGCAAGGGGTAGTGCAACATCCATGGGACTCAATGGTTGAAATCCCAACCCCACCTGAAAGGGGTTGTGGTCGGTTGAGCTATGTATGGCTCTGTTGTAGTTTTGTTGAACATAGGGAAGACTCTCATCCCAGGTTCGATGGTGCTTGGAATTGTACATGTGTAGAATGTGCACGATCATCTGGTTAACGACCTCAGTTTGGCCATCTGTTTGGGGGTGGAAGACAGTGGACTTGGTGAGCTTGGTGTCCAGTAGTGACCAGAGGCTCAACTGAAATGTGTTGAGGAACCGACTGTCCCGATCTAAAATAGTGGTTTTTGGGAACCCAAAGTGTACCCACACTCGTTCAAAGAAAAGATTGGCAATGTCCTTCGTTGTGATGCTCTTCTTGCAGGCGACCAAAATCACCATCTTGGAAAAGGGATCAACAACCACAAAAAACAGTCATTTCCCCGCCTGGTGGAAGGGAGGCCTAGCATGTATTCCATTTAGATGGATTCCTAGGGCCTGTCAGGAGTAGGCAGAGGAGTGTACATGCCTTGTTTCTTGATTGCTGGTTTGGCAATAGCACATGCAGTGCAGGACCAAATATACCTGATGACATCCTGTCAAAGTTTCGGCCAGTAGAAATGTCACTGCAGCATTGCCACTAGCTTTTCCACGCCAAAGTGTCCTGCCAACCGCCTGTAGTGGGCTTCCTAAATCATCTTCGCTCGCTCGCCTAATGGAACGCATAGATGGCACAGATGGCCCAACATCCCATCTTGAATATGGAAATTATTGACAGTTGTGTTGGCGCCCAACATCTGGTAGGTGTTGGCGAAGTCGAGATTTGTCTCATAAAGGTGGGGCCACCCGAAGGTCTCATGGCCGCAAGAGTCTAGCACCGTTGTGAGTTTCGCAACTGGAGGTCAGCTGAGGAAATCAATGACTTGGTTGGTACTACTTATTTTATACTTGATGTTGAGGTGGAACTGCTACAAATATTTGGACCACTTCTGATGGCGGCCATTCTGCAATTTACCTTGTGTCTGCATGAACTGCAATGACTTATAATCAGTGTGGATGATTGTCTCCTTCCTGAGAATGTAATGCCTCCACTGGCGGCAAGCTTTCACAATGGAGTACATTTCCTTTTTGTAAGTAGGGTACTTACGAATGAAATCTGATAGTGTCTCGCTATGATAGGCCACGAGGTGGCCCTGCTGAGTGAGGACTACGCCCACAGCATAGTCTGACGCATCTGTCTCAATCTCAAAGGTTTTTTGCAGGTCAGGTAATGAGATCGCTGGTGTTGAACACAAGTGTTGCTTTAAATCATCGAACACTTTCAGTTGGGACAGGCCCCACACAAATTTTTTCTTACCACCACATATGGTTATTTGACTGAGGGCCCATGCAATATGGGAGAATCCCAACATGAACCTACGATAGAAATTGGCAAGGCCTAAGAAGCTATGAAGTTCAGTGAACTTGGTTGGGACTGGCTAGTCACAGATGACTTAGATCTTGGTTGGATCAACATGCACACCATGCGCATAAACAATGTAGCGTAGGCACTGGACCTTGTCCATGCCGAAGGAGCATTTTTCCAAGTTGGCATATAGCTTGTGTTGTTGTAGAGTGTGGAGAACCTGATGAATATGCTGCAAGTGTTCTATCCAAGTCTTATTGTAGATGAGGATGTCATCTAGATACACCACCACAAAAAAATTAGTGAAAAGCTGCACGATATCGTCCATCAACCTCATGAAAGTTGTTGGGGCATTTGTCAAACCAAATGGCATGACCAACCATTCAAAAAGACCTTCTTTTGACTTGAAGACAATTTTCCATACATATGTCTGTTCTATTTGGACCTGATGGTAGCCAAACTTCATATCAATCTTACTGAAGTATCTTGACCGCTTGAGATGATCAAGTATATCATTGATTTCGGGAATCGGGTACCGGTTCTTGACTGTGATTTTATTTAGGGCCCGGTAATCAATGTAGAGTCGCCAAGTCCCGTCTTGCTTCTGCACCAAGAGGATTGGGCTTCCACAAGGTGATGAATTGGGTCAGATGTGCCCCTTGTGGAGAAGTTCTTGGATCTTACGCTTGATCTCCTCATTTTCTAGCAGAGAGCGATGATAGACTGGCCCATTTGGTAGCGATGCGACGGTGGTCAGAATAATTGGATGCTTGACATGACAGTCCAGAGGTACTCCAGTAGGTGATGAGAAGATGCATTTGTATGCTTCCATGACCTTATCCACTTGATTTTGTTGTGTGGAGAGGTTGGTTACAGAGGCCATGGATGTGGTTGTAACCTTTTGCTCACTCTGAGAGTGAATAATAAAGAAGACAAACTTCCCGGTCTAAGAAATGACCTTCCTGCATTGTTTGGCAGAGATCAAGAAAATAGCACTAGGTGGGACTACTTCTGGTATCCTCTACAATTTTCTCTTCAAAGTAATAATAACACTGTGAGATATAGACTCATATACAACATGACGTTTCCATAAATAAGGTTGGCCCAAAAGAGCATCACAAACTTAAAGGGGAGCAACATCTCACAATACCTCATCTTTGAATGGATTGATGTCGTAGGACATGCGACACTGCTAGCTGACACAAATATCGCTTCCTTTACGGAACCATCTGATGGTGTAGGGTTTCGGGTGCGGCGTTGTCGGCAAGGCTAGCCGCTAGACAACCTCTTTTGAGATTCTTCTGGCTAGTGCTATCAACGATGAAGTGCAGCGGAGTTCCTTTCACCCACATCTGTGAATGAAAGAGGCGCTCGCCTTCCTCTATCTCATCAAGTTCATAGAGATGGATCTTAGTTGTATCAATGGTGGCACTAGGTTCTACTTCAATGATCTGTCTCCCCTTCTTTGGTTTTGACTCAGAGTCAGAACCCACATCTGGTTCAGAGGCTTTTACTTCAGCCACTAATGACTGCTTTGAGCAATAATCACTAGAGTTATGCCATGGGATCTTATGGAAGTCACACCACTTTCCGGTATCTTTTTTTCGTCTTCCCATTTTCCTTCTTTGCTCTGTCATTTTTTCTACGGGTTTGGGCTACCCTTTCTCTGCTTCTGCTGTGAGGGGTTCCCAGAACCAAACTGTTGCATCTTTTGTTTAAGCTTCAACTCGATTTTGATGACATATCGATAGGCCGTGCCCAAGGATGAGATGTTCAAAAAATTCATTTATGTCTGGATGTATCTATGTAGAACGTTGCAGTACTTGAGCACCAGATTTTGCTCTGAATCTTTGATAACCAGCTTGGTGCGCAAGTATGGAAGACATTGGTGAACTCTGGGACTGTTTGGTCTCTTTCCTGTAGCAGTGTGGTCCATCTTGTATACAAGTCATCATAACCTCTAACAAGGTAGTATTGTTCCTTAATAACATCCCTGAAGGAATCCTAATTGGGCGCAAATCTAGATAATGTGGATCCTTTTGTTTCTTTTTTTCTCACAGAAAGTCTCCCACCAATATTTGACACGGGGGACAGCCTTGAGGAGTGCAAATATGATCTTTTCTCTATCGAAAAAGTTGTGGACAGAAAAATACCCTTCTAGAAGGTTTAACCATTTATCTACGACATCCACATCTATTTGACCTTCAAATATAGGAATATAAAAATTGATATGTACCTTGAAGGGGGTGGTGCTTCCGCTTGAGGTGGAGGCATCGCTTGTCGGCAGTCGTCAAAGGATTTGTGCAAAGGTGTCCATCATCTTGTTCCTCTGTCGCTCAAGGGATTCCTTGAGCAACATTTTCAAAGGATATCATGTTGCGTCGTGTTCATTTTCATTCGCAATGTGTCATTTCTTGGGTGTGCGAGAGCAGTTGTCCTCAAGAGAAACAAGCTCGAGACCCAACTCTCTATACCTTGATTGCATCAGGGACATGCATTAAAAAATGACAAGGATTTGATCGCTCTCATACCACTAATCCAGATTTATGAGCGGAACGAAATGAAACCACAGATTTATAATGTTAATACAGAGACATAGTGAAAAATTGCAAAGATGTAGTACAACTTGACTTCTATTAAATAAGAAATATGTTGAAAACTGTAAAATACAGACTGAAAACAAGCTTGCTAGAATCGTGGTAGCTTATATCTAAGAAGAGATGTGACGACTATGCTCATTCGCAAGAATATCAGTACATTGAGGCTCTGAAGGCCTTTTTACAATCAAGATGAATTCCAAAACCCTAAACATCCAAAACCCAACCCTGGGAGATGAAGCACGAAAAGTCATGTGGGCCATGTTGGGGTAAGTTAGTACATTAACTTCTCGGGGTCATAACTTTTGCATACGATCTTTGTTTAGGGCACACGATAGCTTGTTGGAAAGGTATTGACAAGGAGATTCATTTAGCGGGACCAATCAATTTTTTTAGGTATCATTGAGGTGCTTCATCATGAAGAAAACATCGTTTAGGCCCTTAAACTAACCCCAGAAGTTAAAACCTGCTAAAAATAGTAAATTGCCAAAAAATTGTTTTGTGCCAGTTGGAAAATGTGGGTTTCCACTGATATCTACCTAGATCAAGCCTCCCTCCTTAGAAATCAACGGTCTCCATTGTGTTGAGTGCCCCCATCAGATGAAGAAATTTCTTCTGAATTTGGCCCTGGGTGAGCCACTTGCTTTGGTGCAAGAGATACCCTCCTTTGACAACTCGATAAAGTTGGATCCTCTATTGGCGAGTGCCCTTGACCTGTGGTTCCACGATCTGATTAGTGAATGTTTGTTCCATGCATTCATGGTTGAGCTCTGTTTGTGTTAACTGTTCTACTATCTCCGAGGTGTCCAATAATGGTGAAAAATAAGGCCAAAGTAGGTCCACATTGAACACTGGGTGCAAGACAAGGAAGGGGGGCAGGTTGAGCTCAAAAGCATTGTCACCCACAACCTTGGTAATGGTGTAAGGCCATTAACAGATTGAACAAAGCTTTCGATGAGGCTCTGTAAGGTGTTCTTTCTACAAGTGCAACCAAACTTTTTCTCCCACTCGAAACTGGTGTGGCACCTAGTGTTGATCATGGCAGTGCTTATACTTTGCATTGGAGCAGATGGTGATGAATACACTCAATGATCATGATGGATGTGATGGCTACACTTAATGAACTAGGTGGCTTTGTTAGCTGCAGTTGGATCATGCGATGAGTCTACTTGGGTGGCCGCAAGGGGTAGTGAAACATCCATGGGACCCAATGGTTGAAATCCCAACCCCACCTGAAAGGGGTTGTGGCTGGTTGAGCTATGTATGGATCTATTGTAGCTATGTTGAACATAGGGAAGAATCCCATCCTAGGTGCGAGGGTGCTTGGAATTGTACATGCGCAGGATGTGCATGATCATCCGGTTGACGGCCTTGGTTTGGCCATCTGTCTAGGTGTTGAAGGCAGTGGACTTGGTGAACTTGGTGTCCAGCAGTGACCAGAGGCTCGACTAGGATGTGATGAGGAACCAAATATCGCAATATGAGATAATGTTTTGTGGGATCCCAAAGTGTACCCACACTTGTTCAAAGAAAATCTTGGCAATGTCCTCCACCGTGATGCTCTTCTTCTAGGCGACCAAAATCGTCATCTTGGAAAAGTGATCGACAACGACAAAAACATAGTCATTTCCCTGCCTGGTGGAAGGGAGGCCCGACATGTAGTCCATTGAGATGGATTCCCAAGGCCTGTCAGAAGTAGGCAGAGGAGTGTATAGGCCTTATTTCTTGATGGTCGGTTTGGAAATAGCGCAGGGAGTGCATGACGAGATATACTTGCTGACATCCTATCATCCTTTGACAATTGTAAAACCAACCACACATGGTATCACGTTCAAAGGATCATCAAGTTTGTTTACAATGGTTCGAAATTATGTTGAGAAAAATATTAAAAAGAGAATGTCACTGGTAATAGAGGCCTGGGAAGTCTCTGAAAATATTATTTCTTTTGGTTCGAGAGCACATGCATTTCATGAATATATTCAATTTGATTCTAAAAATGAAGAAAGATTTTATACAGATGTTGTCTTACCATTTGGGATAAAAGTTTCAAACATGACAAAAGTGAGGAGGAGAGAAGAAGATATGCCTTCTCCCAGTTGAATCAAATAGTTGAACACTTGTTGGAAAGAAAAGATTAAGAATCTGAGAAATATTGTTCAAGCATGCAATGAAGTTATTGTAAAAAGAGAAGAACTATTCAGGAGGCTTACATAAATAGATTTAGCAGGTAGCACTAGTGAGGTTTAAGATCCTAAATTAATTTTCAATTCAATATTTATGACAAAGCAACAGTTTGATGAGCACGTCGAGATATTAAAGGGATTATCGGCTGAGAAATTTAATGTCATAATTGAGTATGGTGAAGAAGAAATCGATAATTGGCTTATCGATTATTCTACGAAATATCAAGATATTGAAGAATCGATCCACTATATTTCTCATGACCTAAGAGATTTAGAAGGTGAATTATTTAATATCAAAATTAGACATGAGATAAATGTTGCGCCCATGAAGAATTACATTGAGGATTGGTTTAAAAGGGCAATTGATAAGTTAACTAAAGAGGGCCAAGAAACGACAGTTGGGACAATTTTGGTAACCGTCAGCGAGGAGAATAAAAGGACAACAACAAGCAAGTGAAAAGTGAGAGATACCATCATAGTAAGTTCATGTTGATCGCATTATGCTTTCTTTATAAGTTTTCATCTAGTTATGTCGCTTCTTTGATTAGAAAGGTCTAACTGAAATATGATAACTTCCTTTTGTCTTCTTTCCAAGTCATGTTGTTCTACATCCGCCCACCTTCTTCTCTCCAAAGTATTCCATGTTTATATTTACTTTTATGGTCCGCGAGAGTCTTAATCCCAGTCCTCTAGACAAATGCATTTTAATTTCAAAGCATTGTAATAGACCTTAATGTTTTTCAGAAATCCCAAGAGAACTAAGTCGGAATCAATTTTGACGGTGTTTTATGACTCTTATTTTTGAAAATAAAATATTTTAAATTGGTCTATCATTTTCTTCCTTTGAGCTTTACATGTGTTTACTCTTTCAAAGTTCTCTTATGTGTCTGGATCATATTCTTTATTTTTATGTGTGATCAGAAATATTTATTTTCACTATGATGGATGTGAGGAAATTTTATTTATTTTTTCAAATGTGTGATGTGTGAGGTTCCTGGTCATCTCTCAGGAGTTCTCTTAAAATAAAACACTCTTATTTTTCCGCAATTTTTATCTTTATTTGAGTATAAGAGTGGACTTTATCAAGGTCTTATGTCATTTTTAAAATCTAAAGTATCAAAGAATATCATAAACCAAAGAGGAGTACCACCTCTATAAAAATGCAGGAGGATTTACATCCTCATGAGGTTGTCATTTCGATCCCGACGGATTCAAGCGTCAACATTTTTGGTGACCATACTGGGGAACGAACTGAAAAATTTGAAATCTAGTTTAGCATCTTTGAAAATACATGACTTTGCCTCAGGCTAATCATCCCTAGTTAGAAATTGGATTGAATCATTAACGAAGCATTTTGTGTCAGATATATAATCTGGTAATAACGACAACCGAAACCAGGGAAGAATTAGAAATATCTTGTAAAAAAATAGTCCAAGAAGATGAAAGAGAAATCCTTCGAAGACAAAGGAGGGACGAAAGACAAGAGCGAAGGAACGAGAGGTGAGCAAGAAGAGCATCAGAACAAGGTCGAAATTGAAACTGGATAAATACGAAGGACCACTCACTAGAAGAAAAAGCAAGCAGTTACATATTTCAAAAAGTGAAGAACTTATTCGTAATGAAAAGGATAAGCTTCTAGAAATGGCAGAAAGAAATGAAGAAAGACGTTAAGGACCACGCAAAGAAAGACGTGAAGGACCGCACAAAGAACGATGGGAGGAAGAAGGCGTGAAGAAGACAAAAAAGAAGGAATGATGAGATTCAAAAATCCCAAAAGAATGAGAGATTCTCCCCTTGCTTGCGAGGTGAACAACATGAGCTCCCAATCCTTCCTAAGGGTACTCTGAAAGAATTTTATGGAGATGGGAACAATTAACGCTAAAAGACATGTTGATTTGTTCCTGGATGTTTGTGACTTTCATATTGTGGAACATGACGATGTAATGGTAAGGTTGTTTCTCCAAACTTTATCGGTTCAGGCTTATGAATGGTATACAACATAGCCCACCAGATCTATCGATTCTTTTGATGACCTCAAAAATATGTTTCTGACTATGTTTTCTCCCCCAGTCACGTACCACACTCTTCTCACTAATTTTACTCATATATGCTTAAATAAGAATGAGAGAATACAAGATTCCAATGCCAGGTTTAATAAAACCTTTAATAAGATTACTGAAGATAAGAGTCCAAATAACCCAGTGATACTTGGTTGTTATAAGAATGCGATGCCACCAAATGTAAAATTTTCTATCAGAACATCCCAAATCGACACCTGAGAGGAAGCAATGACTAAAGCCACAAAATGGAGTAAATCATGATTGAAATGAGTGTTGACCCCAATATCATCCTGGGAAAAGTACAGAGACAACTGGGTAGTCTGAATATTGATGATCAAGGAGCTTCTAGTTCGAGAAGAAATGAAGAACAAAAGTCACGACCAAGTCAAAATCATGCCAATAGTGGAGGGTTTTTTAAGGGAACCATA
>JASDQU010818431.1:26744-39158 GCA_032191745.1 Picea mariana | reverse complement strand
CGTGTTGGGTGACCAAGAACATCACAAATTGGTATCAGAGCGAAGAGAGACATCATGTAGTGACGTGGCTCGGCTTGTTGGTGGCTGGGGACGTTACAAATTGGTATCAGAGCCAAGGTTTCAACATTGAGCTTGGATGGGCCATGTTAATGGAAGCTAAAGAAAAAGTTTCAGGAAAGAATTGTTGTCGAATTGGACAAAATTGAAGTTTAGAGTCCAGTTTTCGACATTGAGCCTGGATTCGACCGTATACGTGGTTATGGAATTGAAAGCTTAGAGCAAATTGTTTTTGAGAAGGACAAAAATTTGAATTTTAGAACATTCCAGAGTCCCAATAGAACAATTGGACTGTGTCCGAAAACACAAGAGGTGTAGCAAGAGAAGCGCCAAAGCCTGAAACTCTGAAGTCTCGGAGGATATCTACACCATAGATTCAGGGAGAAACCGTACCGTTAGATCAAGCCAAGAGAAGAAGGTAGGACAGGTGGTGAAGAGCGGATCAAAGCTGTCAGTTCTATGTGAAAGTGGTTTTGAGCTGTAGATCTCACGACAGATCGTAACTTCCCAGTTCGGCGGTTGGGAGAAGTGGGGTGTGCTAGTGCACAAACCACCGAAGCCCAAAGTCCCATAGCAAAAGAGTAGAAGTGGCATGGCAGGATGACATCGCCAATGGTGACATGGACCTTTCTAGACATGCCACGTCCCACTACCTTAGTTGTTGACATATGTACTATGTGGGCCCTGAGGTTGCATAACATAGTTAAAGTTCAGCGGACCCACACTGGCGTTGATCATGATACATCAAGATCGACAGCTAGGAGGCATTACGGGGACCCAAATTGCACGGGAGTTAATTTTCCAGGGCGGTCCCAGAATCCAAACCACGGTTTTACCAAGGGGTTACGTGTCAACGTTAAAAGAATTGCAAGACGAAAGGCAGGTTACTCCAAACCGCGGATGCATGCCGCCATAATTTGAAAGACGTTAAGTGATGTGACTATTCAGTATCTTAGTTCAAATACGAAAACTGTGGGTCCCAACATGTTGAAATATTGTAACTGCAAAGAGTATTCTACTTATTATTATTATTATTTGAGTCATTTATTTATAGATCAAATCCCCTTTTGTGGATTGATCATGTCGGGCATTGTAATTGACCAAATCCCCCTTTGAGGATTGGTCAAACCCTAATTGTAATATACAAATTAAGAAGTCAACTCCTAGGAAAATTAAAGTGGTTCTAACCACCCAAAAAAACAAGTCGGCCCTACCCAACGAAGAGACACCTTTTCATAGGTTTCCAGTTTCTATAAATAAAGGAAGCCAACGCCTCATTTGTACACTCACTCAACTCACTCATCTAGTGTGCAAGTTTGAAGGAAGATACAGTTGTCAGTTGCCGGAAGAAGGAAGAGAGAGAGGCGCATTACTCAGTGTTGAATATTCTCTAGTTTTTGGTTTATTGTCTTGGCATTGTATTGGCTATCTATATTAAGGAAGTTTTTACTGGGTTTTCTTCCCCATGAGGGTTTCCTAGGATAAATGTTGTGTATCTTGTGATTGTGTTTCTCCCAGTGATCCTACCTATGCTATTGTTATCTAGTAAATTGAAAAGAAACCTAATAATAGCTTAAACCTTAACATAACGAATGTGTGGCACCAGTTGGGAAGTACAGAGACTTGACACTCCAAAAGGATGGTTCATAAGGAACGGAAGGAAGAACCTTCCAAAGTTTTGTAATGCCGAAGTGACGTGACACAATAATGTCACCAAAGGTGACATAGAAGTGTTCAGATATTAACGGTTCGGGGTGTTTGGGGTGTGCGGATGTGAAATCCTCTGAAGCCCTAAAGCTCCGAAGTCCCGGAGCTCAGATACCTGAATTTCCATAGTGGGTGTCATCCGTTGGATGCTGGGTAGTCATGGATTGTGGATCCATGCTACTTCACGAGTTCATCAATTCGGAACTCCGAGAGATTTTTTGTAATGTGGTTTAAAAACCTCCGAAGTCGGAGCCCGAAGTTTCAAGGCTCCAGATAAGCGCACAAATCATAAGCGTTGGGTCAGGGTCGTGGTCACATGCAGACCAAGGGCTAAAGAGAAAGGGGCTAGTGCCCAGAAATTATTGTAGAACAGAGCAGAGCTCGGAAAGAAAAGATCCGTGGGGATTCTTGATTGATCGAGAACCGCAGAAAATGGAATTTGAAAGTTTTCTTTGAACCAGATTGGTTTATGAATACTTTGGAATTTGTTAAGGACTTGTGGCCTAACAAATTTTGGTTGACTGCACATTGTGCTTGCAGAGTTAACGATTGTCAGAACCGAACCGAATTGTCGCCTAGTGCAGAGAAATGGAGGAGGCACATAATGATTTCAGTTCAGAGAATGAAGCTAAAGGAATTGATGTCCATTTGGGATTTGAAGGATAAAAATCCAATGGGCATGGACAAGAGATATATAAGGAAGGAAACATGATGAAAATCATTGAAAGATTGCAAAAATATGTCCAGACTCACCCAACAGATAACAGAAAGCTCATGAAATCCAGGGAACAACAAAGAAAATTCAACATAAAGTTGATACAAAGCCTGGAAAGGATAGAAAAGAAATTGGATAAGGAGAGTGACTCCAATAAATAAGGAATTCATAGGTCCCCTGATGAGAAGAGAAAATCAAGGAGTGTTGGTAGACACCATCATCACTCCCAAGGGCACTCCAAGAGGAGAGCACACAGTAGTTCAAGCCCATCCCCTACCCAAAAGCATAGGAGATATGGAGTGGATGAACTGAAGGGTGAAATGAACAATATTAAACCTCCTACGTTTGATGGAGAGCACCAGAAGGAGGAAGATGTAGAGACACGACTTCTTGGCATGAGGAAATAGTTCCAACTGCAGAATTACTCCTCTCATGCAGAAGGAAGAATTGCAATGTATCAATTGGAAGGAAAGGCATCCATGTGGTGGGATCAACTTGTGTAGGTGCAACACATTAAAGAGAATAATGTTACTTGGAAGGAATTCAAGAAACACTTTGAAAATAAGTACTTAACTAAGAGATACTATGATAGAAATATGAAAGAGTTCTTTGAACTCAAGCTGGGTAGCATGACCATTGATGAATATGAACAAAGGTTTTTGGAATTGTTGAAGTATGTTCCTTTCATCAAATATGAGACTGTCAAAATTCAAAGGCATCTGAGTGGACTGCCATCTTCCATCTATGACAAGATCTAGTATGATGATGATAAAACTATGGAAGAAACTATAAGGAGAGAAAAATGCTTATATGAGTAGCAAAGAGAAAAGCCCACTTTCCAGAAGGCTTGGGAGGATAAGAAAAAGTTCAAGAAAGAGCAGAGGCAGAAGGGAAACAAGCCCCCCCTTTTTAGAAATAGTCTTCAACAACAACCATCTTTTAGAGAACAAAGAATGGTTGAGGTAGGGGGACAAAGGCCAAGGAAGACACCCATTCAATGTTGGGGTTGTCAGGGAGACCACAAGTATAGAGATTTTCCCCACAAAAATAGAAAAATGAGACCTGTCCACAATGTTCAACAAGCAGTAACAGTTGAGGACATGAGCAGTAGAATACCAAGGATCTATGCATCCCTAGACAACAAGCAAGCTGAGTTTCAATCACACATGATTGAAGTTGAAGGTATGATCAATAACCATGCCTTTACTAATTTAATTGATTCATGGGCTAGTCATAGTTGTATAGATCCCAAGATGGTGGAAAGTTTACATTTCCAAGAAACAAGCATGTAAAATATTGGTTAGTGAAACTAGCTACAGGAGCCAAAAGAAAAGTTATTGAAATGGTTAAGTCATGTATCATGGACATGAATGGACTGTGCATAAGGGAAGATTTGAAAATCTTACCTTTAGGTTCTTATGGCTATCTAATTGGTATGGACTGGTTGGACCAACACCATGCCATTTTAGACTACCATAACAAGGAATTCACTTGCTTGGATGAGGAAGGAAATCAGAGAGCAGTACAAGGAATTCCCAGAGCAGTTACTATCAGAGAAATCTCAGCAATGCAGTTGAAGAAATGATACAAGAAGGGATTTCAAATATTTGTAGCCCATATGAAGAAGCGTCTAAGGATAAAGTACCCAATATTGAGGATCATGCAGTCCTGAAAGATTTTGAAGATGTGTTCAAGGAGGTACCAGGATTACCTCCAATGAGAGATATTGATTTCTCCATAAATCTGATGCTTGGAGCAACTCCAGTGTCAAAAAATCCTTATAGAATGAGTACACCAGTGCTGAAGGAGTTGCAAATGAAGCTTGAATAAATTCTTAAGAAGGGGTATATACGCCCAAGAGTGTCACCTTGGGGTGCCCCGATCTTGTTCATGAAGAAGAAAGATGGGACATTGAGATTGTGCATCGATTTCAGATAGTTGAATAAAGTCACTATAAAGAACAAGTATCCTTTGCCAAGGATCGATGATCTCTTTGATCAGTTGAAGGATGCCAAGATATTTTCAAAAATAGATCTCAGGTCAGGGTACCATCAGGTAAGGATAAAGGATGAAGACATCAGCAAGACCACCTTCAGAACAAGGTATGGTCATTATGAATTCACAGTGGCTCCGTTTGGGTTATCAAATGCACCTTTTGTTTTCATGTGCCTAATGAATGGTGTATTCAAAAAATATCTAGACAAGTTTGTCATAGTCTTTTTGGATGAAATCCTAGTGTATTCCAAGTCAGAGGAAGAGAATGAACATCATCTGAGGATGGTGTTGCAGGTGCTAAGAGAGCACCAACTGTATGCCAAATTGAGCAAGTGCTCATTTTATCAAAAACAGATCCATTACTTGGGGCATATCATTTCAAAGGATGGGATAACCATGGATCCTGAGAAGATAGAAGCCATTAGAGAATGGTCAACGCTGAAGAATGTGACAGAATTCAGATCCTTCATGGGTCTAGCTAGCTATTATAGAAGGTTCATTGCAGGGTTCTCAAGAATATCTCACCCCATCACTTCCTTGAAAAGGAAGGGGGAGAAATTTCAATGGACATAAGAATGTGAGAGAAGCTTCCAGTAATTGAAGCAGTTGTTAACTAGTTCTCCAATTCTAAAGATTGCAGATCCAAATGAAGATTTCGTGGTTTGCACATATGCAAATAAAGAAGGACTAGGAGGAGTCCTTAGCCAAAATGGGCTTGTAATATGTTATGAGTTCAGAAAATTGAAAGAGCATGAAAGGCTCTATGCCACTCATGATTTGGAGTTGGCAGCCATTGTACACGCCCTAAAGAAATGGAGGCACTACCTTAGGGGAAGGAGGTTTGAACTAAGGACATATCATAACAGTTTGAAGCATTTGTTTGATCAGCCAACCTTGAATGCTAGGCAGAGTAGATGGTTGGAATTCCTTTGTGAGTATAACTTTGATATCAAGCATATCAAAGGAAAGGAGAACAAAGTGGTTGATGCACTCAGTAGGAGAGTGCATGAACTAAATGCTACAACCATCAACATATATCAGACAGATCTTCAAGGTAGAATCTCTGAGGTTGCAAATTCAGATTTGCAGGACATGGAATTAGTAACAAAATTGCAGCAAGTTAAAATGCAGCAAAAGGTTGAGGATTATGAATTGGGAATTGATGGAATCCTTCAGTACAGAAACAAAGTCTATGTACCCAATTCTCTAGAATTGAGGAGNATGTAGGACACCCAGGATACCAAAAAACAATTTTAGCAGTCATGAGCCAATATTATTGGCCAGGTATGAAGCAAGAGATTGCTGAATACATAGATAAATTATTAGAATGTCAGAAGGTCAAAGCTTAACATAGGCACCCATTTGGGTTGCTACAACCATTGCCCATTCCTGAGTGGAAGTGGGAAATTGTGACAATGGATTTCATCATAGGATTTACGAGAACTGACAAGCAGCATGATTCCATCATGGTGGTGGTGGATAAGCTTACGAAAGATGCCCATTTTATTCCCTTGAAAACCGCTCACAAGGCAGATAATGTTGTTGATATCTATATGAAGGAAGTAGCACGATTGCATGGTATTCCCAAGACAATTGTGTCTGACAAAGACTCGAAATTTGCCTCAAAGTTCTGGCAGGGGTTATTCAAAGGGTTCGGAATGAATCTGAACTTAAGCACAACCTATCATCCTAAGTCTGATGGGAAAACATAAAGGGTGAACCAAGTGATAGAGGACATGCTAAGGATGCATGTGATGGACAAACTATCTAAATGGGAAGACTACCTACACTTGGCAGAATTTGCTTACAACAATAGGTATCAAGCATCATTGAAGATGAGCCCATTTGAAGCACTTTATGGAAGAAAGTGAAACACCCCAGTAAGCTGGGATAACCCAACTGATAGGGCAGTGGTTAGGCCAGAGTTGCTCAAGGAAATGGAAGAGAAAATGCTAAAGATTAAGAAGAATTTGAAGGCTTCCCAAGACATGCAGAAAATTTACGCTGATAAGAACAAAAACCACAAGGAGTTTAAAGTGGGTGATTGTTTTTTCTTGAAATTAAAAGCCAACAGAAGTTCCCTGAAGTTGGGAAACTATTCCAAGTTGGCAGCCAGATATTGTGGAACATTTGAAATCCTAGAAAGGACTGGACCAATTTCTTATATGCTTGCATTACCTGCATCCATGACTGTTCATAATTTATTTCATGTTTCATAGCTCAAGAAGTATGCACCTGATCCTAATCATGTGATTGATTGGAATGTGATTCAGGTGGAGCAAGAAGGCGCCTTGCAAGTGCATCCGGTGCGCATATTGGACAGAAAGAGAAAACAACTCCGGAATCAATCCATAGGGCTTGTAAAGGTCCAATGGACCTAGTATGGTCCTGAGGACGCAACATGGGAGCATGAGGATGCTATGCAGGTAGAGTACCTGCATCTTTTTGAAGATTTTGAAAATATTGTTGATATTATGTAAATGAGTTGCACTGAGGACAATGAAAAAATAAGGGGAGGGGATTGTAATACCCCAGGTCGAGCCCCTATGAAATGTACTAATGTTTGTAGGCTGGTGAGCCGAGTGTTGATAAGCCGAAGATCCTATATGCTAAGGATAATAAGACCGATTTTTTTACAATTAATTATGCAAATCATTAATAAAATTCATACATCGTTGCGTGTAGACCAACCACGAAGAAAGAGTGATGGGGGACGAAACTCCACCAGGTAGGGAAAGGGATGGGACTGAGAGGCTAGGAAAGAGGGGATAATCTAGGGGGCTTAACCCAAGGGAATATTATAATATATTCCTAAAAAATGAAAATATTAAAGTGGGGGAAAAATAAACCCAGTTATCCTAAGTTCTTGGGAAAGTGAACGAATGCTAAATGGAGTGCATGCAACTCCAGGAAGACAGGTGTTGACCTAGGCGCATGCAGTTAAAGCTGGAGATTCAGCTCGTTGGGGGGGGTTTGTTTCCCATTCTCTGATCCTTCGCCTAACCTGTCGGGCCTCCATCGTCGACCTATACATCTTTCATGCACCTTTGAAACCAGTAATTGGGGAAGTCGATCTGTGTTTTCTTGTGAAATCCATCATATCCGCACTTGCCAAAACCAAGTCGTACCTTACCAAATTGTGGTTGTTGCCATTACCTGAGATGTATTGAACCTTTGTTGTTGTCCTCACCTTGCTAGAACTGAGTTGAAGTTGGTGGAAGAAGCGGGTTGTCAGGACCGTGGTTGAAGAGGAAGGTTGTCAAGCATGTGAGCAACTCTCTCCAGGTGAGAGAGTTTGTTGGGAAGTAATTTTCTCCTAGAGAGAGTCCAGTAGTAGCTACGAAGCTCTAAGAATACCTGATTCGGCCTGTTGCTGAGACCTTGAAAGGGGAAGTGGAGCAGTCAATGGACTATGGAACAGTGAAGGTGCATATTCCTGGGGTGGAACATGCATGTGTGGAATGAGAGTCCGTGATTAGTGGGCGTAAGAAGGCTCTTGGAGAGAATCCTTCTAGTTGCACTATGCATTCTCCTATAATCTCAGCCTAGTTTAGGATTCCATTGCCCTGGGTGGAGCTTAGTCCCAACTCGGGGTGACCCACTGCTGAGCGTGAAGAGCAGCGTGGTCTAAGGCTGGGAGGTTCGTGGCAGGTTTGCACGTAGTTGGTGGTTTTTCTCCAGTTAAAATATAAGTACATTTTCTTTGTTTAACTATGTATGTTGTGCATGTGTGTGATTCTTGCAATGTTATCATGTGTTCCGTTGCATTTATGAATTACTGTCAATTCCATAGGAGTCTTTATGGTAGCAATAATTCTGTGTTATTTCCTTTAAGTTAATTAGAAATGTGTTATATGTGTGTGTGTGTGTGTGTGTGTGTGTGTGTTCCTCTGTGGCGTTTCCCAGCGCGTTGGGTGACCAGGAATGCCACAAATTGGTATCAGAGCGAAGAGAGACATCCTGTAGTGACGTGGCTCAACCTATTGGTGGCTGGGGATGTTACACAAGACCCACTTGGGCGACCTTTGTTGATTCCCTCAAGGAGGATGATCTGAAACCGGGGTGACCTTGATACCAAACTTGTTCTTGGTTCTAGGCCACTTGTTAAGGTCAGATTTAAGATCGTTTTACTTGAACTTGATTGCATTAAAGGTGAAATTAAAGTGCTTATGAATATTTGAATCCAAATAGAATATAACTCTGTGAAATATGTTGTTTCTCTCATAATCCATTACTTAATGCATTTAATAAAACATAAATGCAAAAATAAAGCATGCATAAGGAAACATGAGATGAAAGAACAACATGTGACAAGAGATCATCATTGTTAATAGAGTTCACGAGTATGGCTATTTCTTTGGATATGCAGGAATACAAATTGCTTCATTATCCTTCCTTTGACAGGGCTGAAATATTCTCACAAAAGGGTGGCACAATTCTTCAGACACCAGAAGGACGACATTCTCGCAAAAGGGGCTTGACTCTCCTAAAAGGGGCTTACATACAAACCACAATCATGAGTTCTTGTTTCTCTCGTCAAAGAGATCTCCAAAAGAACCTGTAAAAATCCTCTCATAGCCTTCTCCCCCAAGGATTCAATTAAAGGGATTTAAATAATTTTTCCTAGCTCCATAATACAAAAAGACAAGATCCATGAATTTAGGATCTAGTACCTACTCAAGGACAAAAATGAGAAAAACCCTTAACTTCCTCCTTGAGACTAGGAATCCACTTGTAACAAAGTGAGGAAAATTCCAAGCCAACTCATAAGACCCTTAACTTCCTACTTAAGACTAGGAAGCTAATTTCCCCTTAAAATTAAAAAAACTAATTTGTGAGTTGTTTTCTCACAACTAATTTTCCATTTTATAATTAAATGAATATTACATGAGATTATCAAACTCACTTTAAGCGTTAATCATTTATCTCATATGCATGACTAATACATGAGTTTTCTCATACTCATTTCAAAGTATTAATTGCCTTTATATTTTAAATAAATCATTTATGTGCATTAATTATTATTTGCCACCTTATTAATTAATTATCATTTTAATGATTTATCCCATGGTGTGAAAAGTAATACTTTTGTGTGTGGAGATCCTCCTAGATCAGAGGAATTCTACCTTGTTGGAAACTATGATGACCAATACATGAGATCGACAACTCTGCATTAGGAGAGGAACTAAATGGTGTTGGAGTACACCAACATCTTCCATACCTTGTTCTCAAAGCTGTGTATCAGAGAATCCAAGCAACACCTAGTTTTGAAGCACTGTAGTGGCCTACAAAGGTACATCTAAACAAATATGGATTTCTTGGACATCTCCTCACTAGGAGTCATTTATTGATATGTTGTCAAGATCGAGCAGAAATTTAAGCAGCATAATACGAAGGAGTTTGGGTCTGCAAATCCGCAACAACAAAAGCATGGTAAAGCCAACCCTAAGTCACAAAACAAGGGAAAAAGAAAGGAAATCTAACCTCAAGACAACCATTCCAAGCCATAGGACAAGAATGGTAACAAAAATATGAAGAAGGATGTTGGAAAATGGTGTGAGTTCTACAAAATTCCCTGGAAAAACATTGATGAATGCCGCTCAAAACAATAACTGTTGGTTGAGATTAAATCAAAGGAGTTTGACCTTGACTTTGACTATGATTCAAAATAGAATAAGGGAAAATATATCATCGATGCAGAACCTAGTGCTACCATCACAATCGCAAACATCCAATTGGATGAGTCAAAAGAGCTTGAGAAGGGAGAGCGCCTTTTCCATTCATAGATTTCATTGTTGATAGTGGGAGACAGAAGAACCTAATATCATCCAAGGTTTTCAAGAGACTGAAGTTGCTAATAATGCCACACCCTCAACCATATACCATCAATTGGTTGAGCTAGGGACGAGACCTTCACGTTAGCCAACAGTGCCACATGTCCTACGACATCAAGCCCTTCAAAGATGAGGTATTGTGTGATGTTTCCCCACTCAAAGTTTGTGATGATGTTTTAGGACAACCTTTTATGTGGAAAAACATGTTGTTTATGAGTCTCCATGCCCCAATGTCATTTTTACTTTGGGAGGTCAACCCTATAGGGTACCAAAGGTAGTTCCAACTGGTGGTCTTCATCACATAAACTGCACCAATGACAAAGAGAAACCTTTTTAGGTTGGGAAGGAATAGGCCTTGTTAAAAAATGGAGAGAAGGATTTGGGATAGGTTTGTGATATGCAGTCAATACATGCTTGAAAGATATCATTATGTCTTGCATATATCACATCATTTACAACATGACAATCATATTAGTTTTAGGAATAGCATAATTAAAAGGCAAGCCTATCCCAAGATTATATTCTTCAAATTCCAAACAAGTATGCAAGGCAGAAACAAGACAATTGACACCCTTTTCTTCCAATCAATGATGATGGAAATGGGAATGTTATTGTAGTAATGGATTAAGGATTCCTACGATGTACAACATATATGTTGGAATACTAAGAGGGGAGTGAATCAATATGAGTACCTTTTACAACTTTCAATCACAGTATATATAAATTTCAACTTTATCAATAGTATATCATTTATGATTTCATTCAATATATCATGAGCATATAACCATAACCAATAACCACATGCACAGTACACCAAAATTTACATGGAAACCTAAATGGGAGAAAACCACATAATTCTTTCTTATATATCAAAGATTATATTCATAGGAAACACCAACTTCCAAATTCTCCAACACCAATTGGAAGGAGGTACCAACCCCCTGATTTACAGGCACCAACCTAAAGGAAGCACCAACTCCCTGAGTTCTCTGGAAGCAACTGGAAGGAGGATATGACCCCCTGATTTACAAGAACCAACCTGAAGGAAGATCCAACTCTTTGTATTCTCTGGATCCAACCAGAAGGAGGCTATGACCCCCTAATTTATAAGCTCCAACCTGAAGGAAGGTCCAACTCCCTGAGTTCTTTGGAACCAACCGGAAGGAGGCTACAACCCCCTGATTTACAGGCACCAACCTGAAGGAAGATCCAACTCCCTATGTTCTTCGGCACCAACCGAAAGGAGGCTACAACCCCCTTTCCTCACCCCCACCCGATGCCCTGAAATATGAGTGTAGACTCATTGTCACTACATGGAAATTGTCACTTCCAATGTCATTAATACATCAACCAACTTGTCATTATCATTTTCACATCAACCAAACTATCACTGTCACTGTCACATAAACCCGTGACTACCACTGTCACATCAACCAACCTGTCACTTTCACCATCACTGATATACCATCGTCAACCAACTATAACTAGATCCACTCACATGGATACCAAAACCATCACCAAACCACGTACATCAACCATCAACCCAAACTTGTACCATACCATGTACATCAAACTTGTACCATATCATGCATCAACCATGTACCAACCTGTACCATATCATGTACCAACCTGTACCATATCATGCATCAAACATGTACCAAAACCTATATGATACCATATGCATCAACCTGTACCATACCATGCATCAACCATGTACCATACCAAGTACATCAACCATGTACCATATGATGTACATTAACTATGTATCAAACCTATACCATCTCATGCATCTACCTCAACATGTACCAAGAAGATGCCTCACACCAAGAACCAAAGATGTGCCTCAGACATATACCAATGTCTCAACAAGATACCAAAGGCATGACCATCACATCATCAACAAGTAACCAAGATGTACCATAAACCATGTGCCTCAAGCATGTGCCAACATCCATAAACCATGTACCAAGAGATACCATAAAACATGTGCCATAACACTCATGTACCATACAACAAACCATATGCCAAGTATCCAATATGTGCCTCTAACAATGTATCATACCGTCACCAAGGTGTACCATGCACAATCACTACCATGACATGCCT
>JASDQU010818431.1:16161-26724 GCA_032191745.1 Picea mariana | reverse complement strand
TTTGCCACCTTATTAATTAATTATCATTTTAATGATTTATCCCATGGTGTGAAAAGTAATACTTTTGTGTGTGGAGATCCTCCTAGATCAGAGGAATTCTACCTTGTTGGAAACTATGATGACCAATACATGAGATCGACAACTCTGCATTAGGAGAGGAACTAAATGGTGTTGGAGTACACCAACATCTTCCATACCTTGTTCTCAAAGCTGTGTATCAGAGAATCCAAGCAACACCTAGTTTTGAAGCACTGTAGTGGCCTACAAAGGTACATCTAAACAAATATGGATTTCTTGGACATCTCCTCACTAGGAGTCATTTATTGATATGTTGTCAAGATCGAGCAGAAATTTAAGCAGCATAATACGAAGGAGTTTGGGTCTGCAAATCCGCAACAACAAAAGCATGGTAAAGCCAACCCTAAGTCACAAAACAAGGGAAAAAGAAAGGAAATCTAACCTCAAGACAACCATTCCAAGCCATAGGACAAGAATGGTAACAAAAATATGAAGAAGGATGTTGGAAAATGGTGTGAGTTCTACAAAATTCCCTGGAAAAACATTGATGAATGCCGCTCAAAACAATAACTGTTGGTTGAGATTAAATCAAAGGAGTTTGACCTTGACTTTGACTATGATTCAAAATAGAATAAGGGAAAATATATCATCGATGCAGAACCTAGTGCTACCATCACAATCGCAAACATCCAATTGGATGAGTCAAAAGAGCTTGAGAAGGGAGAGCGCCTTTTCCATTCATAGATTTCATTGTTGATAGTGGGAGACAGAAGAACCTAATATCATCCAAGGTTTTCAAGAGACTGAAGTTGCTAATAATGCCACACCCTCAACCATATACCATCAATTGGTTGAGCTAGGGACGAGACCTTCACGTTAGCCAACAGTGCCACATGTCCTACGACATCAAGCCCTTCAAAGATGAGGTATTGTGTGATGTTTCCCCACTCAAAGTTTGTGATGATGTTTTAGGACAACCTTTTATGTGGAAAAACATGTTGTTTATGAGTCTCCATGCCCCAATGTCATTTTTACTTTGGGAGGTCAACCCTATAGGGTACCAAAGGTAGTTCCAACTGGTGGTCTTCATCACATAAACTGCACCAATGACAAAGAGAAACCTTTTTAGGTTGGGAAGGAATAGGCCTTGTTAAAAAATGGAGAGAAGGATTTGGGATAGGTTTGTGATATGCAGTCAATACATGCTTGAAAGATATCATTATGTCTTGCATATATCACATCATTTACAACATGACAATCATATTAGTTTTAGGAATAGCATAATTAAAAGGCAAGCCTATCCCAAGATTATATTCTTCAAATTCCAAACAAGTATGCAAGGCAGAAACAAGACAATTGACACCCTTTTCTTCCAATCAATGATGATGGAAATGGGAATGTTATTGTAGTAATGGATTAAGGATTCCTACGATGTACAACATATATGTTGGAATACTAAGAGGGGAGTGAATCAATATGAGTACCTTTTACAACTTTCAATCACAGTATATATAAATTTCAACTTTATCAATAGTATATCATTTATGATTTCATTCAATATATCATGAGCATATAACCATAACCAATAACCACATGCACAGTACACCAAAATTTACATGGAAACCTAAATGGGAGAAAACCACATAATTCTTTCTTATATATCAAAGATTATATTCATAGGAAACACCAACTTCCAAATTCTCCAACACCAATTGGAAGGAGGTACCAACCCCCTGATTTACAGGCACCAACCTAAAGGAAGCACCAACTCCCTGAGTTCTCTGGAAGCAACTGGAAGGAGGATATGACCCCCTGATTTACAAGAACCAACCTGAAGGAAGATCCAACTCTTTGTATTCTCTGGATCCAACCAGAAGGAGGCTATGACCCCCTAATTTATAAGCTCCAACCTGAAGGAAGGTCCAACTCCCTGAGTTCTTTGGAACCAACCGGAAGGAGGCTACAACCCCCTGATTTACAGGCACCAACCTGAAGGAAGATCCAACTCCCTATGTTCTTCGGCACCAACCGAAAGGAGGCTACAACCCCCTTTCCTCACCCCCACCCGATGCCCTGAAATATGAGTGTAGACTCATTGTCACTACATGGAAATTGTCACTTCCAATGTCATTAATACATCAACCAACTTGTCATTATCATTTTCACATCAACCAAACTATCACTGTCACTGTCACATAAACCCGTGACTACCACTGTCACATCAACCAACCTGTCACTTTCACCATCACTGATATACCATCGTCAACCAACTATAACTAGATCCACTCACATGGATACCAAAACCATCACCAAACCACGTACATCAACCATCAACCCAAACTTGTACCATACCATGTACATCAAACTTGTACCATATCATGCATCAACCATGTACCAACCTGTACCATATCATGTACCAACCTGTACCATATCATGCATCAAACATGTACCAAAACCTATATGATACCATATGCATCAACCTGTACCATACCATGCATCAACCATGTACCATACCAAGTACATCAACCATGTACCATATGATGTACATTAACTATGTATCAAACCTATACCATCTCATGCATCTACCTCAACATGTACCAAGAAGATGCCTCACACCAAGAACCAAAGATGTGCCTCAGACATATACCAATGTCTCAACAAGATACCAAAGGCATGACCATCACATCATCAACAAGTAACCAAGATGTACCATAAACCATGTGCCTCAAGCATGTGCCAACATCCATAAACCATGTACCAAGAGATACCATAAAACATGTGCCATAACACTCATGTACCATACAACAAACCATATGCCAAGTATCCAATATGTGCCTCTAACAATGTATCATACCGTCACCAAGGTGTACCATGCACAATCACTACCATGACATGCCTCAAGAATGTACCATAACAACATAAGCATAAGCATCAAAACTAACACATACACATACGTCTGATCTTGTAGTTGACTTGATACACAAGAGTACATACCTATAGCTCTTCCTCAACTTTAGAAACAATATAATAACATCTTCATCAAACTTTACCTTAGTCTCACGAGACTAGTTTTGGATTAGTCACAAATCCTTACTCTCAACAAGCATAAATTTGTACTTGTAATGAATAATGTCTGAAAATTTAACAACAGATGCTCTAAGATCTTTCTTCCATCTCCTCAAAATTTCATGGTCTGAAACTCCCTAGAAAAGAAGTTATAACGAAAATGGAAAACCTTCCTGAATTTTAGCCTATTATGGAGAGTGAATTTGTACAACATGCCCCATGCTCAATATTTGATATATGATTCTAAAACTAACACACACGATACTATACACTGATATCATTCCATTGCAATTGGGCTAACAAAATTTATATATTCTATGAAGAATTTATGACTGTTTTACCCAGAACACTTGTTTGAGACTAGTTTCAAGACTAGCCAAAAACCCTATCTTCCACATAGTGTATCTCCAAAAATACAATGACCCACAAGATGAAAGTTTAGCATATGTACCTTCATATGTGTTTTCAACAACTTCCAATGTTCACTATCTGATTCATTCTAGAAAAAATGTTATAGTGAAAATGGTAATATGACCTTTAAATAACATACCTTAGAATACATCATCACAAGACTTCATCCTCCCTTGGAATTTCTCTGTTCTTCACTTCATCTTCCCTCTAAAATTCATCTTAGATCTTCTTAGTTACCCCAGATAAGAATCACTTACTCACATAGAATATATTCAAAAGAATGTGCGTGTGAATGTACTTATGAGTGACTTCTTGAAGTGTATATATAATTTTTCTAAGTAACCTCTTTCCTTAACTTTAGGGCTTCTTGAAATTTCTTGTTGCAACCACTTTACCCTTTCATTAATGACTTGTAACCAATTAGGGGCTTCTTAATCGATCTTTCGGGCTTCCAACTTCATGACCTCATAACTTCTCAACCGTGAGGAACTACGTGACATTCCACCTACCATTGGAAACATAATAACGAGGAATATCCATGTACAAGTGTGTTACCTGCATTTACACTATCCTTCATGTACTTATTCCTCAAACAACTTCGAGCTTCATGACCACACCTGTGGGTTTGTTGTAAAAATTTTCAAAGCCTCTTCCTGTGAGGGCCATGCTTAGAGCTACGCCATAAGGGGACCTCTTTTGAGACTTCTCCAAATACATCCACATTTGTTGACATCAATGACAACCACTGCTTGTTGACATCATTGAAAACCAACTGTCCAACAACATCAATGACAACCAATTATCCAACAACATCAATGAAAACCAATTGTCCAACAATCTCTCCCTTTGGAATTGATGGAAACACTCATACTCCACCTATGACCAATGTTTCTCTGATGATTCTTTCCCCATTTGACATCAATGGAAAAGGGTATCTCCCCTTGGGGCTGCTCCCCCTGTCTTCATGCTTCTAATCTTTCTCTTCCGATCTTTATCTTTATCCCCCTTTGACATCATGGGTAAAATGGTAAATACCCCCATCGATATACCTCCTCTGAACAATCTTTCTCTGACTTCATGTGCTCTCCCTATCTTCATGTGTCTGATCTCTTTCTATGACAATTTCTCTTGAATTTTCTACTAAATTTCATGTAAATCAATGTGGGATTTCCTGTATATGCTTTCTTTCCTCTCTTATGATGTTCTTTTTCCATTGGTGCTTCCTCTTGCAATTCACCGACATATATAAAAATAATTCAAAGTTACTTGACTTCAAGTCTTCATGACTTGTCAAGTTCACATCAGTGACCATACCTTCTTCTAATGATATAGATTCTATTGTGCCTTTTACTACTTTCCTTCATGATTCCACTTGTCCATTGATTCCATTGATTCCAATTATTACTATGCATTCATCCACTGTCATGTATTTGTTTTACCCTGTCAAAGCTCTCATGAATCCATGTTTATCCATATGTCATAAAATTCCCATGAATCTGCTACTCAATTACATACAATGTTGACCCATCTGCATAATACAACATATTCTAGCTTCTCAAGTTGTCTTCTCAATTTTGAAAATTAAGCTTTGTATGTCTACAACAATCTATACAGAATATATCCCTTTTTGAATGCATGCATGGAATCCTCTATACAATGAATCTCTGTCACTCTGAAACTTTCTGTCCAAAAACTATAAATACTTCAAACTGCTCGAAAGATAGTTCTCTGATATGTAGAGTTGCTGCTTAGACCCCCTCTTCAATATTCATATTTACTAGGGAGTCTCCAAGACAGATGGATTAGAATANTCTGAAACTTCCTATCCAAAAACTATAAATACTTTAAACTACTCGAAAGATAGTTCTCTGATATGTAGAGTTGCTGCTTAGACCCCCTCTTCAATATTCATATTTACTAGGGAGTCTCCAAGACAGATGGATTAGAATAATATTTTCTCTGATGTGGAGTACTCTTCCTCTTTGTCTGCGGATTTATCATCATCCTCTTCCTGAATTTTGATGTTATTTTCATCTTCTTCCTGAATTTTGACATCTTCCTCTTCATCCTCTTTCTGGATTCTAAGATCTTCCTCTTTTCCTGTAGATTCATCATGATCTTGCACCACTGTAAATATTTTGAGTATGATCTATGGGACCTGGTGCTCATTCATCTGCTCTTCCTGTTTTTCATTTCTTCTCCAAATCATCTTGTATCTGACATCAATGTTTTCCTAAATGGGGGGATCTATCATGCTTCTACAATTTCAAGCTATGTGACCATAATTGTGGCATTTGTAACTTTCAATATTGGGGAGATACACAAAACCATTTCTTGTTTGAACATTTATTCCATAAGATTTGCAATCAATAACTTTATGTCCAAAGTTAGTACAAGTAAAACAATAACCATAAAGGAAACTTTCATACATGGGAGTGAATGATCTTCTTTGTGATGTAGTCCTTCTAAACTCATGCCTTGGCTGATCACGATCTTCTCTTCTGTTGTTTCCTTCATAATGGTTGAAGCTTCCTTGCTTCCTGAATGTAGAAGGTCTTGTGTATTAATTCTTCTCTGACTCTTGCTGACCATGATTCCCTCCTTTGAAAACTTTTGTATAAATATTTTGTTTTGTTTCTTTCGTCATGGAGCTTGAACCTTCCTCAAAATGAATATTCTTGTATCCTAGTCCGTATTTGTCACTGTATGGCCTTTTTCCGTCGAGAATGTTTTCTAACACTTGAGAACTTTTCAAGTTCTTTCTGAGCTTGTTGACTTCAACTCTCAATGTCACTAATTCCTTTTCAAGCTTATCACACTCTTTTTCTTTCTTTATCATCTAGATCTGCATTACTTTTTGCTTTCTCTTTCCTTATTCAAACTGGGTTTTGAAGGAGATGGTTTATTCTTTGAATGATTTGTTTTTATTCTATTCTTTCTTCGGTTCAATTAAAGCACTGATTAATTCAACCTCAAGATCCACTTCAACTTCTTCTTCATCACTTTCATAAGTTCTTCTCTTAGTTTCCATAGCCATAAAGAGTACCTTTTCAGAGACACTATCACTTTCATAATATTCATCAAATGAGGAACTGTCTTCTCTCAAGTAGAGATTTTTCTTGAAGACTTTCCTTTTATCACATTTCATGTTTCCCTTTTTATATTTCTTTTATTTCTTGGGATATTCTTCTTCATCACTATATGACTTATTAGCATAAGGACACTTATTTGAAAAATGACTAATTTTACCACAATTAAAACATTTTAAGGGAAGCATACCTTTGTACTTATCGGTTCCTCTCTTCAAATTCCTTATGAAGTTGGCTATTTCTTCATCCTCGTCTAAATCATTGCTACAACTCCAATGTGACTTTGACTCGGGAATTTTTTTATTTTGTTAGGGTCCTAACCCGCACATAGGTAGAACAATATATTTGGATGTAGTAAATGTCAATATTAATAAGGCCTTTCAATAAAATAGAATAAGTCGAATGTAAGAAGACCTAATAGAAGCTTCTGCTTCTAGAAGGATCTTCCTCTAGATGCTTCTTTTAATAGACATATTTAGTATAAATAGGAGTCGAGGGTATGAGAACCCTAGCTTGGATATCATTGTAATAGAGCTCTGCTCGACTGGAGGTTGCCCCCTCGAAGAGGCCCGTGAACATTGCTCTCGGAATCAAAGTGTTATTTATGTTGTTATTCATATATCATTTCAGTGTTATTATGGTAATTTTTCGGGTTATATTGTTGTTATTCTGCCATTTCTAGCATTTTATTTCTGTTCTGCATAATTTTTATATTTGGTATATTACAAGTGGTATCATAGCACTTTCCTCAACATAAATTGTGGGTTAATTTTTTTTCAGGGTAGAGACGTATTCCGACATCTTTAAGCCACAAAGATCTGTCGTTACGCGCATAAACCTGCGGTTGAGGGATTCATACATGCAGAAAATACAAGTGGTACTTAAGCGCACATCTGCTGGCCACCCTTGTAACCCCTGTTGGTACCCCTTCGAGTGGTATCGCATCAGACAACACCTGTGTACGGATCGACCTAGAATATCTGAAGCCCTCTTTAGATAAACTGATTGGTCGCCTGACTACTATAGTGCCACCGAGAACATCACTCAGGAAGATACTCTCTAGTACCTGGGTAGTCGGGTAGTACGGCTAAGGGTACGGTTTAGCCTTTATAGTTAGTGCCCTAAGATATTGGGCTGAGTACTAATGTTGGACCCCACATGTATATCAGAGAGCTATGGCACAGGACAAACCCTTGTCTGTAGAACCCTTGAATACCTAACCCTTGGGGACAGAAACATAAACAAATTAAAATAGACAAGATCTATTGTCGCACAAATGTGTTCGGGTTTCCAAATCACTACATATTTCTTCCTGGTTAAGCATTTGGTCATTTCATCACTACAGTATTATTTAGAATGGAGTATAACTCTGCGGGTGTAAAAAAAAAAAGTCTGGAAATTTTTGCACCATTATTTGAGACTTATTCCATTGGATTCATCTCTTCACCCTTATCCCATTCATACATATCATTTTTCAGAAAAATGTTTGACCCCACCCGCCCCATTTTAGTTCCCTCATCATCATGGTTCATACCCATAGCCAATACCTAGAAGCTCGCTTCAATACCTTGCAATATAATTTCACCGAGACCCAACAAGAAGTGAAACAACTGAGTGCCAATGTTGTCGCCATTAATACAACCATGCAGTCCTCAATCGAGGAAATCAAACAACACCTGAATACCCATCTTGAATCGTTCGTTTCGATGCTATGCACCAAGATGCATATCCCTACAAATAACCCTTTATCTGACCCACCTCCAGATACTAAAGTTGAACATTCCTCTAACTTTCAGCACCATCACTTTCAACGTGACCTATGCCTTCCATGGGTGGATGTGACCAAATTTGATGGCTTGGATCCCACTGGTTGGTTAACCCAAATGGAACATTATTTCTCTTTATATGGCATTATAGATGACTTGTTCAGGGAAAGTTCTCTTAACAAGTGGTATCAGAGCACTTTCCTTGGCAGACATTGTGGGCAAATATTTTTATTTTTGCTGATTTTTTTTTCAGAGAAGAAAAAAGAGGGCCGTGACATTCCAGAAAATTTCGGTATATTTCTATGCAAAATTTGCAGAAACAGGTTGTAAATATAAGTTCCTCTCAGATAAACACCCAAGTTGAAAAACCAAATCGTCTGAAACAGAGTCCGGGAAGTTAAGATATTGAAGTTTTAAAATCTACAATTTTCCAGGGGTTTTTCCACGGACGACGGCGTGAATTTTTTTTTATTTCTGTAGTAGCTATAGGCCGAATTTGCCCAAATAAATTACAGATCTGAATTCCTCTCACAATTTCACCCAATTTCAAAAAAACAATCAGCCGAAACGGAGTCCAGGAAGTGAAGTTATGAGCATTTTAAAATCAACAGTTTTTTAGGGTTTTTCCAGAAAAAAACACGATTTTCTATCATAACTTATTGGTCTATTTTTTGGGTTTTTTCATGACGGCTGTGGGACTAAAGAGTTCATAGGGTGCTCAGATGGCTATTTCCTCTCAAACCTTTAAATAAATTCTACAAATTACTGAAGCATTCAAATCCCAATTGCATGACACATTTGATGCTAGATTGCATGTTCTTGCAGATGGCCTCAATGATAGTTTTTGTAGTATTCAAGATTCATTGGATAGCATGTAGGAGAGATTTCTTATGGCAGACATCAGGGATGAATATAATCAAGAAATATATTCTTGGTATGATTTTGAGGCCAATTTTGATGATTGGTATATGGATAGTTGTCATTTCTGGGATGACAACCACTTTCATATTTTATTTGATGACTCTAATCCACCTTCTGTAGAGAGAATCAATGTGACAAATCGAGAGCCAATGATTATTATCAGTGTCCATACTACATATTCTATAGTGGTATTATTCCTTCCAGATTCTGCTATGACTCTTTTCCACTATGTGGATGGATCTTTTTATTTGGATTCACATGACAAGTGTCAATCTTTGGAGCATCATTTTGAGTTGGTTATTGGGTTCCAAAATCTTCCATGGGGAGTTCACATGAGAACTTGGACATGGGATCCGAGCTTACAATTGTGGTTGGACTACTTCAGCATGGTGGATTTCCTTTCTACATGGGACCTTGGTTCTCCAGTCTTCTTCAACATTATGGTCCACAATTATCCATGGGACCCTGGTATATGATTGTATATCAAGCGTTGATGACAACGCTTTCATAAGGGGGATGGAATGTTAGGTAGCTAGAGAGGTAGTGGGTGGGCCCGAAGGGTGATTTTCTGAAGCAAAACACCACAAATATGTTTCCAAACACTTGTTGACAACTTCCGTTTGACCATTAGTCTAGGGATGATAAGTTGTGTTGAGATGTAATTGGGTGCCTTGTAGCTTGAACAGTTCTTGCCAAAAATTGTTGGTGAAAGTTGGGTCGCGATCAGAAACAATAGAATGTGGCATGCCATGAAGCTTGAAGACCTGATCCATGAAAAGTTGAGCCACCGTGGATGTTGTAAATGGGTGTTGAAGAGAACATAAATGAGCATACTTGGAAAGGCGATCAACAACCACCATGATGACTAATTTATTTCCTGATTTGGGTAAGCTTGTAATAAAATCCATAGAGATATCCCGCCAAATAGCAGGTGGAATCGGAAGTGGTTGTAGTGTGTCCGAAGATTTGACTATTTCACCCTTGTTGTGTTGACACACATCTCATTTAGCAAAAAAATTACGAATGTCTTGTTTCATGCCATCCCAGAAAAAAGAGTGTTTGACCCTATCATAGGTTTTGGTAAACCCGGAGTGCCCAGCTGTGGGTGTAGCATGAAGCTCATAAAGTACCATGGATTTAAGTTTTGATTGTTTACTTAAGTACAAACATCCTTTGTATCGAAGCTCATCATGGAACCAAGAGTACCCTGGGGAAGATGGAGCATTAGACTGCAATTTTTGGATCAACTGTGAACTTTTGGGATCTTGTAGTCATTCCTAGCGAACGACTTG
>JASDQU010818430.1:76221-98736 GCA_032191745.1 Picea mariana | reverse complement strand
GCTGTCCAATGAAAAGTCTTATGCCGCTTCTTCACTGTGTCCATTATTGCTGCGCTAATTCCACTGAAATTCTTGATGAACTTTCTGTAGAAACTAGCCAAACCATGGAAACTTCTCACCTAGAACACATTTCTCGGTGATGGCCAATTCTTGATCACTTCCACCTTATCCGGATCCATCCTCAACTCATTCGCTGAAATAACAAAACCCAAATAAATGAGCTCTGTCTTCATAAATGAGGACTTCTTCATATTAATCAACAGCTTCTCCTGCTATAGCTTTCTCATCACAATGGCCAAATGCTTCAAATGTTCAGCCTCTGACTTACTATAAATCAATATATCGTCCAAATAAACAATGACGAACTTCCCGATGAATTCCCGCAGGACTTCATTCATCAACCTCATAAAGGTACTTGGTGCATTTGTCAAGCCAAACGACATGACTAGCCATTCATACAAACCCTCGTTTGTCTTGAACATTGTTTTCCACTTGTCGCCTTCCCTCATGCGAATTTGGTGATATCCGCTCTTCAAATCAATCTTTGAAAAATATTTTTCCTCACTTAGGCAATTCATCAGATCATCCATTCTCGGCAGTGGAAATCTGTACCTGATGGTTATCTTGTTGATCGCTCTTGAGTTGGTTCACATCCTCCAGCCTCCGTCTTTCTTCGGACTAAGCACTGTCGGAACAACACATGGACTCAAGCTCTCTCTGACCAAACCTTTGTCCATCAAATCTTGGACTTGTCTTTTTACTTCCTCATTCTCCTGCGGCGTCAATCTGTACGCAGCTTTATTCGACAAACTAGCTCCTGGTATGAGGTCTATGTGATGACTCACACTTCTCATCGGTGGCAACGAATGGGGTAATTCATCCACTATGATGTCAGCGAACTCTTCCAGCAGTTCCTGAACTTCAACTGGAAAATCATCCACTCTTGTGCTAGTTAGAACAATCCTCGGTTTTTTGACCACCAAGAATTGTGGATATTCATTCTTCTCCATTTCTGAAAGGAGTTCCTTCCCACTCATGAGAAGTATTGTGCTGTTTACTTCCAGCTTCACTTCCTTATCCTTTATCGGAAGCAACGTATGGGTTCTCCCATTTTTCTCCAGGGTATATGTGTTCATTCTCCCATCATGAATCACATTTCTGTCATAATGCCATGGTCTACCCAGCAATAAATTACATACATCCATGGGAATAACATCACACAAGATCTTATCATTATATCCCCCTATTTTGAACTCAACCAAGCATTGTTTAGTAACAGTTACCTGGTGTCCTTTCTGTAGCCACGAAACTTTGTATGGACTGGGATGATCAGTTGTCTCCAGCTCTAGCTTCTCCACCATCTTGGTTGAAACGAGATTATCGGTGCTACTGCTGTCCACAATGACCTTGCACTTCATGTATTTGGTCTTGCAAGCTGTTCTGAACAGTCTGGTCCTTTGCACTGAGATTTCTACCCCCTTCTCAGGTGTCAAAAGGACTTTATGCATCCCAAGCAATCTTCCACCTTCTGTATCTTTGGACTTAGCATCGCGCCTCTGCGCTTCAGTGATGTGAGCTTCCCCTACATCCTTCTTTTTCTCTAGACACTCATATGACTTTTGCCCATTCTTCCCACATGTGAAACATGTGATTACTCCACCTCTTCCTCTACCTCGACCTCTAGTACGAGGAAGAGTGTTTGCATCAACATAATCTCCTCGCTGATCATTTTGTTGTCCTCTCTGCTCAACATATGGCTACCTCTGTTGTGAGGTTCCACCTCTTTCAACTTTACCCTGAGGTCTCTTCCATTCCTCTTTGGGATTCTGAGTTCTCTCCTAGGCAACTGCTTTGCCTCTTGGCTGGCTTCTGCCTTGCCCTCCTTGTCCTTTCTTTCGGCTCAGTTTCTCTTTGGATTTCAGAGTCAATTGGTAAGCATCTTCCCCCATTCTGATGGTTAGCATGCTTAATTCATCTTGAATATCATATCTCAGACCATTCAAATATCTCACGACCTTCTCATCATCGCTCTCCTGATGACCTTCTCTGATGTTCAGTCGATAGAACTCTTCAGTATATTCCTTGACTGTCATCAGTTTCTATCTCAGGTTTTTCATCCTCCTGAACAGTGTGATTTGGTAGTCCCTTGGGATGAATTTCGCTTTCATCTTCGTGATCATCCAATCCCAGCTTTTGATCTTTTGCTTTCCTTTGCAGTGTCTATCAGCTTGTAGCTCGTCCCACCACAATGCTGCATGTCCTTCCAAGCGCGTAACTGCATGCTTGACTTTCTTATCTTCTTCCACATATTCATAATCGAAGTATGTGTCGAGAGCTCTAATCCAATCTAGTAGCTCCACTGCATCTAGATTCCCTTCATAGACTGGAATGTCCATTTTTGCCTTCGCACCCATCCTGGCAATGGCTTTGATCAACCACTCAGTTGATGCATCTTTTGCAGTGACCTCTTCTTCATGTCCATCTTCCTCTTCAACTTCGGAATCACTAAGATCCCTAGCACCAACTCCGCGTCTTTGTGATGTCTCCATCTCCTCAAGCCTTGCTCGGAGGTCTCTCATCTGCCACTCCATTTCTGGATTTCCTGTCGGCCTGCCTCTTCTTCACACCTCCCTGTCTTCTAGGTCAGGTGACTGCCTTTCCCTTCTGGGCGGCATGGTGAAATTCTTCTCTGCTATAGAAAGCAAAGAATTCCCGCTCTGATACCACACTGACGCAAGCGCCCAAGCTACCTCCTCCGATAACTCCTCGCTAGCTCACAGGACCTTCTTTCTCCTTGGCCCGAAGAACGTAAATGTTCTTCTATCTCCCAATCGGAAGATCTGGACCCACAGTTCCTTCGCGCGACTTCCCCTTTGTTCACTTGTCGGGGAAATCAGAATTCACAGCTTTGCGAGCTCACGATCTATCTCTGGGCGCTCAAATCCCTGAGACCCGATGCGCCAGCCAACACTGACTTGGTTCTTCCCTTATCAAAACTTCTCTCTATCGCTATCTCGCTACCCGCGACACCAAACGCCCGGCTTTCCAAACCCCGACACACGAGACGTCGAAAAGCCGAGACTCGGGGCCTCGCTTCCTCGCGACTTCGCCGCTCACGAGCTCAAACGATTCCTACCTCGACTCCCGAAGCCCGAGGCTCCGATACCTGAGATATCGCTACCGCGCGACTTCGCTACTCACGAGATCAATTTCTTTCCCTGTCGACTCCCGATACCAGAGACACCGAACCTCCGATGGTTTATGCCACCTGTATACCATTATCACCTGTGGCCCACACTGCTTACATGACTGTCGAAATATCACACCTCTCACTCTCGCAACTTTCGTTGCGTAAATTAGGAGTCTTACCTCACGAACTCCCGATATGCCGATCCACGAGTAGAATCAACGCTCCTCGTGACCCCGATCAATGATCCTGCTCTCCTGAACTTTGAACTTCTCCTCGCCTGCACTGTAACCTCCCTGTAACTCCGAGAGATCCAACGATTCACCGGGACTCGCAGATTCTCCACGAAGAATACTGACCTTCCACTCTTCTCCTTACACCATCCGCGGACAAGAAGTGTCTCTCCATGAGACTTGTTCGCCAACCTACGACACTTCTTCTCAACCTGCTCACGTAACTTCTCTCCGTTTTCGTTCAAAAACTTTGAAGGCCTATTCCTCCTGAGCTTTCGCAACTTCAAATCCCTCAGGAAGAAACTCTTTGCATGCACTCCTTGCGGAAAATATTCAAACACGACTAAGTGTTGAAGCTTTCGATCCTGCGTACTCCTGCAGTAGAAATCCTAATTTCCTTTGCTCAGAATCGAAACTCTGAGTCTTCGTCCAGCCTGTGCACGCCTTGCATGGCTCCGGTGCTAAATTTTCACTTTTGAGAACTTAGAACAAAAGTTACCTCTATTTGAACCCTTCTGTCAACGCACTCCTTGCGGACGATTCAACTTCACTCCTTGCAGGAATTCTCTGGTTCAAGATAGAGAAACAATTGAAACTAACTCCTTGTTCTCACAGACTTCAATCCAACCATGAAATCACATACACAGCATATAAAATCAAATGTATGACAAGAAGCAAACATTCATGAGCATAATAACATAAATGCATAGAAGGTAACACAAGCCATGAATTTGAATCATAACTCTTTCTATTAATTCAAATATCTGTACATGAGTGCTCTTCATACACTTCTCTGCATGCTCTCTCTCTTCAGAATGCTCTTGGCTAATGTTACAATGTACAAAGGAGGGTGTCTATATCCTGTTTCCCTCTCGAGCTCTAAAGCTATCAAATCTAAAATTAAATTCCTATCTAACTTTACATTAAGTCTATTAAATGCCTCATCTACCTAAGGACGTGAGGTATCCGCTCAAGGTCCATTACAATACACAAGTGTGCTTCATTAAGTTTACACATTTATGTTTGCACAACAATATCAAGGTTCTTTTCAAAAAGAAATTTGTGCTGGCTCATCCAGCTGTCCTCTGCTTTCGCGCTGGCTCACTTGACGTGGGCGATGCTTCTGCATCAATGCACGAACCATCAATTGCATTGGATCTAAAGCACCGGGTTTCAGCTATTGAAGCTTCTACACTATCATTTTGTCGACTGGAAAACCATTTGTTGGAGTATCTCCAACACTAGGGTTTTGGTCAATGAGGCATAGTGCAATTTCTGAAGAGGAGGTTGATTTTAAAGAACACTCTCTCAGGTGTTTTTGGCTCATGTAGTCACATGGGCCTTGACCAAATTGACTTGCGGGAGCTTACGAAAGTTCGTTATGCTACTCAGTTTGGATTTTATGCCCCTGGATCAAATTGACCACATGTCCTTAAATGGATTGAGGAGGCGAGTTGTAACTCACGATAAAACTCAAACCGGGACTCAGATGCACGAACAGTTAGTTGCATTGGATTAAGAGCATTGAGTTTCAACTAGTGGGCCCCCTACGCTATCATTTCGTCGATCGAAAAACCATTTGTTGGAGTATCTACGACACTAGGGTTTTGGTCAATGAGGCATAGTGCAATTTTTGTAGATGAGGTTGATTTTCAAGAACACTCTGTCGAGTGTTTTTTGGAGTGTAGTCACATGGGCCTTGGCCAAACAGACATGCGGGACCTTATAGAACTTTATTCTGCTGCTCGGTTTGGATTTTATGCCCCTAGACCAAATTGGCCACATGTCCTTGAGTGGATTGAGGAGGCAAGTTACAACTATCGATAAAACTCAAAACAAGACTTAGATGCATGAACCATTAGTTGCATTGGATCTGGAGCATCGGGTTTCAGCTATTGGGGCTCCTATGATATCATTCTGTCAACCGAAAAATAATTTGTTGGAGTGTCTCCAACACTAGGATTTTGGTCAATGAGGCATAGTGCAATTTTTGAAGAGGAGGTCGCTTTTAAAGGACACTGTGTCGGGTATTTTTGGCTAGGGTAGTCACATAGGCCTTGGCCAAATAGACTTGCGGGAGCTTACAGAAGTCCGTTATGCTACTCGGTTTGGATTTTATGCCCCCGGACAAAATTGACCATATGTCCCTAAATGACTTGAGGAGGCGAGTTGCAACTCATGATAAAACTCAAACCGAGACTCAGATGCACAAACCATCAGTTGCATTGGATTAAGAGCACTAGGTTTCAGCTAGTGGGGCCCCTAAAATATCATTCCGTCAACCGAAAAACCATTTGTTGGAGTATCTTCGACACTAAGGTTTTGGTCAATGAGGCATAGTGCAATTTCTGAAGATGAGGTTGATTTTCAAGAACACTTTGTCGGGCATTATTTTCTAGTGTAGTCACATGGGCCTTGGCCAAACATACTTGCGGGAGATTACGTAACTCCATTATGCTTCTCGGCTTGGATTTTATGCCCCCAGACAAAATTGGCCACATGTCCTTGAATGGCTTGAGGAGGCGAGTTGCAACTACCAATAAAACTCAAACCTGGACTCAGTTGCACGTACCATCAGTTGCATTGGATCTGGAGCACTAGGTTTCAACTATTAGGGCTCTTATGCTATCATTCTGTCGACCGAAAAGGCATTTGTTGGAGTATCTCCAACACTAGGGTTTTGGTCAATGAGGCATAGTGCAATTTCTGAAGAAGAGGTCGATTTTCAAGAACACTATGTCGGGTCTTTTTGGCTAGTGTAGTCATGTGAACCTTAGCCAAATAGACTTGTGGGAACTTACGAAATTCTGTTATGCTACTTGGTTTGGATTTTATGCCCCTGGTCCAAATTGACCACATGTCCCTAAATGGCTTGAGGAGACGAGTTGCAACTCGCGATAAAACTCAAACCGAAACTCAGATGCATGAACCGTCAGTTGCATTGGATTAAGAGCACCAATTTTCATCTAGTGGGCCCCCTATGCTATCATTTCGTCGATCGAAAAACCATTTGTTGGAGTATCTCCGACACTAGGGTTTTGGTCAATGAATCATAGTGCAATTTCTGAAGATGAGGTCGATTTTCAAGAACACTCTGTCGGGCGTTTTTGGCTATGGTATTGGTATTGGTATTGGTATGGTATGTTATTGTATTGGTATTGCTATGGTATTGGTATGCATACCATTGTCGTATGCAATTGCATTGATATTGGTATGCAATGGTATGGTATTGGTTTTGGTATTGACAATATTATTGGTATGGCATGGTATGGTATGGTATTGGCAATAGTATTGGTATGCATACCATTTCCATGAAATGGTATTGGTATTGGTATGCACTGGTATGGTATTGTATGGTATTGGTATTGGTATTCAATGATATGGTATTGGTATTGGCATTGGTATTGGTATGGTATTGGTATGGAATTGGTATGGTATTGGTATGCATATAATTGCCAATGCATACCATTGCCAATGCATATCATTGCCAATGGTATTGGTATGGTATCAATATTGGTATTTGTATGGTATGGTATGGTATTGGTATTGGTATGCATATCATTGCCAATGCATACCATTGCCATGCAATGGTATTGGTATTGGTATTGGTACGGTATGGCATTGTATGGTATGGTATCGATATTGGTATTGGTATGGTATAGTATGGTATTGATATTGGTATGGTATTGGTATGCATATCATTGCCAATGCACACCATTGTCGTGCAATGGTATGCAATTGTATTGGTATTGGTATGCAATGGTACGGTATTGGTATGGTATTGGTATTGTTATTGGTATGTAATGGTATGGTATTGGTATTGGTATGTTATTGGTATGGTATGGTATGGTATTGTTATGGTATGGTATGGTATTGGTATGGAATTGGTATGGCATTGGTATTGGTATTAGTATGGTATGGTATGGTATTGGTATTGGTATGCAATGGTATTGGCCGTATTGTTATGCAATGGTATTGGTATTGGTATTGGGAAGGAATAAGGGTATTGGCAATGCATATTGGTATTGGTTTTGGTATGGTATTGGTATGCATATCATTGCCAATGCATACCATTGCCATGCAATGGTATTGGTATTGGTATGAAATGGTATGGTATTGGTATTGTTATTGTTATTGGTATGGTATTGGTATTTGTATTGGTATTGGTATTTGTATTGGTATGGTATTGGTATTGATATGGTATTGGTATTGTATGGTATGGTATTGGTATTGGTATTGATATGGGTATGGTATTGGTATTGGTATGGTATTGGTATGCATACCATTGCCGTGCAATGGCATGCAATTGTATTGGTATTGGTATGCAATGGTACGATATTGGTATGGCATTAGTATTGTTATTGGTATGCAATGGTATGGTATTGGTATTGGTACGTTATTGGTATGGTATGGTATTGGTATGGTATTGGTATGGTATGGTATGGTATGGTATGGTATTGGTATTGGTATTCGTATTGGTATGCAATGGTATTGGCATTGGTATTGGCAATGCGTAAGGGTATTGACAATGCATATTGGTATTGGTTTTGGTATGGTATTGGTATTGGTATGCATACCATTGTCGTGCAATGGTATTGGTATTGGTATGCAATGGTATGGTATTGGAATGCAACGGTATGGTATTGGTATGGTATTGGTATTGGTATTGGTATGGTATTGGAATTTGTATTGGTATGGTATTGGTATTAGTATTTGTATGGTATGGTATGGTATTGGTATTGGTATTGGTATGGTATAGTATGGTATTGGTATTGGTATCGTATTGGTAGCATATCATTGCCAATGCATACCATTGTCGTGCAATGGTATGCAATTGTATTGGTATTGGCATGCAATGGTACGGTATTGGTATGGTATTGGTATTGTTATTGGTATGCAATGGTTTGGTATTGGTATGTTATTGGTATGGTATGGTATGGTATTAGTATGGTATGGTATGGTATTAGTATGGTATGGTATGGTATGGTATTGGTATTGGGATGGTATGGTATGGTATTGGTATTAGTATTGGTATGCAATGGTATTGGCTGTATTGGTATGCAATGGTATTGGCAATGGTATTGGTATTGGCAAGGCATAAGGGTATTGGCAATGCATATTGGTATTGGTATGGTATAGTATTTGTATGGTATTGGTATTGGCATGGTATTGGTATTGGTATTGGTATTGGTATTGGTACGCATATCATTGCCAATGCATACCATTTCCATGTGATGGTATGCAATGATATTGGTATTGGTATGGTATGGTATGGTATTGTTATTGGTATTGGTATGATGTTCGTATGCATATCATTGCCATGAAATGGTATGCAATGGTATTGGTACGGTATTGTTATTGATATGGTATGATATGGCATGGTATTGGTATGGTATAGTATGGTATTGATATTGGTATGGTATGGTATAATATGGTATGGTATGGTATAGTATGGTATTGGTATGGTGTTGTTATTGGTATTGGTATTAGTATTGTATTGGTATGGCATAGTATTGGTATGGTATTGGTATTGGTATTGGTATTGTATTGGTATGCATATCATTGCCAATGCATACCATTTCCATGCAATGGTATTGGTATTGGTATTGGCAATGCATATTGGTATTGGTGTTGGTATTGGAAATGTAATGGTATTGACATTGGTATTGGCAATGGTATTGGTATGGTATGGTATGGTATGGTATTGGTATTGGTATTGGTATGGTATGGTATTGGTATTGGTATTGGTATTGGTATGGTATTGTTATGCATATCATTGTCATGCAATGGTATTGGTATTGGTATGGTATTGTTATGCATGTCATTGCCATGCAATGGTATTGGTATTGGTATGGTATGGTATTTGTATTGGTATTGGTATTGGTATTGGTATGCATACCATTGTGATGCAATGGTATTGGTATTGGTATGCAATGGTATGGTATTGGTATTGGTGTTTGATCCTAAGCTAATTTTGACTTGTGGCCCTATTTTCCCTAACTTATTAGATGATAATGGATTTGATTGGTGTGCTAAAAATTATTGTCATTGTTGTGTAACAAGATCCAGAGGAGACCATGGAAAGAGGACGTGGATGGTGTAGACCTACTAAATCACAGAGAGGAAACTGGGTGGAAGAGGATATGACAATGAAATTTACAGATACAATAATGGTAAGAATAAAAAACAACATCAACCACAACATAGAAGAGATAAAGTCTTTTTTTTCCATATGGCCTTTGAGCTCAAACTTATTTTAGAAAATGCACAAGAATGGTGATTAAATGTGATTCTACAATCAAGGGAAAAGTTTGAAAATTAGGATGGCCATGTGGGATAGGGATGTTGGATACTTTTCTTGTTGAAATTTTGGCTTGATGTAAATACCCAGGGTCGTAAAAAAAAAAAAAAATCAACTCCAAAACATGATATCAATATGTCAAAAATGTGACTAAGGTGAGGTTTTTGTTGCATAGCAAATTCATTGAAATAATATAATTGGTGTACTAAACATTATTGACTATGTTGTGTATTACAGGAGCCAGATGAGGCCATGGAAACAAATCGTGTCATATCAAATGAGGACACAATGGATGACGCAGGACATCAGGTACTCTAATTTTGACTTAACTTAGGAAAAATTAATCTAATGGCATTTTATGAAACGCCCATGTTTTTTCACGAAATTATTAAATTTTATAGTGTATTATCCAATATTGTCATAAATTAATGCATGCTGTTGATTATTTTAGATGGAGATTGGAGAAAATGTAGAGCTTGAGCATTCAACTAGCAAAAGAAAAAGATGTGTACGTGGGCGTGGACCTAAAACTATTAAATCACGTAGAGGACAGTGGGTGGAAGAGGATATGAGAATGAATCTTGCATACACAACAAATGATTGCACTGAACAAGAGGTTGGTCTAGAATATAGTACATGGGATGAATACTTTGATAAAATTGGTGTTTGTGGATGTTTTGTATGTCATGGAAAGAAACAATTCAAACGAGCGATTGTACAAATACATTACATAGATGATGAGCTTCTAGTGGGTAGTATGCATCCTACAATCGATTCAAATCCAATTGGAATTGTGGTAAGGGATTTTCCAATTTGATATAAATAATATGTATACTTCTTTTAAACATTGTTTTATATTATTTAATTAAATAATTTTTTTCTTAATGAATACTTGCAGGATAAAGTTCTTGGTTTAAAGTTTCCTAGATCACCGACTTCTAGCCTAGAGGGCGATGATTATTTATCATATGATACATCTAACAAAACAAGTAACAAAACAAGAATCGCTTTAAAGATGCATAATTTTCTTAAAGACAAGGGGAAGGTTGACTACATACCCTATGAGAATGAATGTGATGGATATGATGACTTTCCCCTTAGTTTGAGATCATTTTACAAAGAGACATTTGATCATCGATTATATTGTGCTTGGCCCAGTGATTAACAACTACCTAGAGTGTATGAGGTGTTTCAATTTTGGGGATACAACTACATGATACGACCCTCCAATATTCATGGAGAAAATTTGGGCCTCTTTATTGTTCAAAATGTCCATGTGGGATCTAAAAATAGAAGCAATTCACAACAAACCACTAGGAGATTAATGCCATATTATGGTCCATCATATAACAATGGTGAATGGAAAAGGCTAGCAAAATATAAGCCTAGCATGTCAACATATGGTCTAAATTAAAATATGTATACACATCATCTCCAATTGGAAAGTGGAAAAGAAATTAATAGAGGTCATCTTATGTATATAGATGGACGTGCATACACACACAAAAATATTTCAGGTTTTATAAATAGTAGTAAGGGAACGGACCCTAATGTAAGACAAAATTGTCAATTTGTTGAAGTTATAAATGATAAAGATGGAGATATGGAAAGAGAGGTTGATATATTGACAATGGTTGAGGCTATTATGGAACTTACCATTGGGGATTAGTTATTGATTAATTACCCCTTCTTAAACGCACTCCTGCATGAAAGAAAAGGGAAGAACTAGGTCTCCCTAAGAATGTTCGTAAGGGCGGAAAACCAAAGAATAATCAATGAGTGTGGATTGACATTTTATACACTATGTTGTCAAAATTGTGTTTTATTTTAAATTATTGTGTAAAAGAAGTAGTATATAAAATAATATTCTGCTATTCAATTGATGTATATATGTTCATAGATTCTATATTCTTATTGGTTAATACAATATATTTGATTATATTTCTTTGAAATTGATACAATTATGATTTATCCAATTCTTTCCAAACTTTAAATAATTCTTGTGTATGTTGATAGGTAGAATACATTGATGATCCACCTACTAATACCCAAGATCAAACTGGGTTATTGAGATTTGGACGGGATGATCCAAACCATCCTTTAAACCATACCAGGGAGAAATGAGAAACATTGAAGAGAATACTACCAGCTAATAAGTTTGAAGAGCTAATGAGATTAGCATACAATGATGACATGCCACATAGCTTTAATGATGATTATGATAGTGAAAATGCAGTGCATGAAGAAGGAATGAATGAAATTCTTACAGGTTTCTTTGGGGATGGAAATAATCATGATGGTAATGATCATATGGTTGATAGTAATGATGATAGTAGGGATAATTACCACCGACGTAATCTTGATGATAACAACCTGAAAGACTCAATCAAACAAGCTACGAAGACACCCGTTCTCCGATTGAGTGCAATTAAAACCTCAAAACTTGCATGCACATTGATATTATTAGAAATAAAATAACTATTTGGTTGGTCAGACAAAGGATTCACTACCCTACTGAAGTGAGTTGAAATGTATTTCTTACTTTGCATTGTCAATTGGTGTACATAATTTGTAAACATTCATCAAATACGTTTATATTTCTTTAATGGGATGTTATAAAACATATATTGTATATAAACAATAGTAGTGCAGATTGACATATCAAACATGTTCATCATAAGTCAAACATTTAATTGATTTAATCTCTGGAAATCTTACAGGGCACTAAAAAATAAAATATTCCATGAAGAGAATGTGTTGCCATCAACTTGCAAAGAAGCACGTCAGTTCTTGGATGAGTTGGGATTGAATATAAACAAATTCATTCATGTAAAAATGATTGCATTTTATATAGAGGTGAATATAAAAACAAGGTAGAATGTCCTGTATGCAAAGAGAACAGATATCGTACAGGTGCACAAGGTCCTACAGTTCCAAAAAAAGGTTTTACGTCACATGCCAATTATACCTAGAATTCAATGAATGTTTCATTGCAAGTCACTTGCACAATTGATGGAATGACATGCAAAGAACAAGAGTAAAGATGGATCCATGCGAATTCTGGCTGACTCCAAAGCAATGAAACACATAGAGGAAAAATGACCAAGTAAATTCAAAGATGAACCACATAGTATTAGGTTTGGTCTTGCAAATGATGGAGTGTTCCCATTCTCTTTCCTCAACTCAAATTACAGTTTTTTTCCAGTCGGAATGATAGTATACAATATTCCCCCATGGATGAGTGTTAGAAAGGAGCACCTTATGTTGACTCTCATTGTTTGAGGAAAACAACAAGTTAAAAATATGGATGTTTATTTTGCGCCTTTTATTGATGAGATGCAACTACTATGGAAAGGCATAAGAATGTATGACATATCACATCCTCCATCAAATAGGTCCTTCATGTTGTATGGTGTACTATTTTGGACTATTCATGATTTCCCAGGACTTGGTGTTTGTTCTGGTAAGATAAAATATTTACGTATTCACACTCATAATTTATTTTCATCCCAACTTTCATACTTGCTTTTATAATATTATTATAATGCTATTAACATTACTTATTGAATTGCAGGGCTTCAAACAAAGGGGATATTTTCATGTCCAAGATGTGCAGATCAATTTCAAGGGAGGTATTCTAAATATCTACATAAATTTATTTACGCAAACAACAGGGTTTTTCTAGCAACAAATCATAAGTTTAGAAATCGTCTAAAGAATCAATTTGACAAAAAAGTTGAAATAGAGGCCCTCCCATGATTATGGGTCCAGATGATTGGATTAAGAAGTATGAAGATGTTGAATTGAAAGGTTGGGAGGATTTTTTTATCGGGGTGATTCAATTGAAGAACCAGAACAAGTTGTAGTTAATATGCCAGAAGGAATGAAAAGGAAATCCATATTTTATGAGCTCCCTTACTGGAAGGATCTATTAATATCTCACCTATTATATCCTATGCACATCTTCAAAAATGTCCCAGATTCTATATTTCGACATATATCAAGCAAAGAGAAGGACACCTTGTCTTCGAGGAGAGATATTGCTCTTTTGCATACCAAATTTGATAGAAGACATTTGTGGCCAAATAAGGAAAATGAAACATATGTAGAAGCTCCATGGATTTTGAAAAAAAAAAGAGCTAGACCAACTAAAAAATGCCATCCGTTCAATAAGGACACCTACTAGCTATGTGTCATCATTGGATAAATCTTTTACAGTTGATGGACATATCACGGGATTTAAAACACATGATTTTCATAATTTTCTGAAGGTATTATATATCATCATTTAAGTTTTACTGGTAACATTGATTTAGTACTAAATATATTTTGATATTTTGTTGTGTGCAAAATTACTAATGACCTATGATGAATGTGTTTGATAGCATATCATGCCATTGGAAATTAGGGGGGATTCATGTCTTACCGTTGACTTAAGGAATGTCATAAGTCGATTGTCAGCATTTACAAGGTATGTGGTATGAAATGTTCATGTGTGAGAGACATAGAGATATTATATTCCATTTTAATTTTCCACTAAAGGTTCATACTAATTTACTATTCTTATAATAGATGGGTAACCTCCAAGGATATCCATGAATGTGAAGTACCAAAATGGAAGAAGGAAATTGCATAAATTGTATGTGTATTTGAGAAGGACCTCCATTCAAGTTTCATGAACCTACAAGTCCATTTACTTATACACCTAGTCGATGATGTTGAATTGGTGGGTATCGTATCAACGAGGTGGATGTTTTTCTTTGAGAGGTATATGAAAAATCTAAAAATATATGTCTGACAAAAGGCACATCCGAAGGGTTGTATGGATGAAGGGTATGTATTGATTGAAGAATTTTTCTTCCTATGTGAATTCCTTGGTAAGGATTTTGAAGATGGGCCATGCTTCTGGGATGAAGAATGAGCATCATATATTATTGATGGAGAAAAACCACAATCTAATGGTGTTCAAGTAGAAATTAGTAAGTAAATTCATGATCATTAATGTGGTTGTTTTGCTTGCAATCATTAATTTTCTTTGTAATTTATTTGTCAAATTAACTGAATAACATTTGGAGTTTTATATAAACATGTTGACATGTAATAGGTGTAGACAAAAGTCCAATACTCAACAAGTTCAATATGTACCACATGGGATTTATGAACAAATGGATTGATTTGTATGATAAAAAGAGAGAAGAAGTGTTATAAGAAAGGAGACAGTTTAAGAGATCCAACCCAAGGAACACTCCACTTCCCAGTGATTTGCTTGGGGAATGGGGAAAAGATTGCACTCTAGAGTGGGTTATTGAACAAATTCAAAATTAAATAGAAGATGCATGTATAGATTCAAACATAACAGAAGATGAAATCAACATGTGTAGAGGATGTGAAAGAAAGGTACAGTTGGGATTTTACAAAATGTTGTTTCCTTACAGTTTTGACACTATTAACTATTTTATTATTCGTCATTATATTTTTTTTCACTGAAATAAATGGTCTTTCACAGGCGAGGAAATATCCTGCAATGTGGGAATATGGTCGACATTATTGTGTAGAAAGTGTAGATGTAAATAAACAATCCTTTGATTGTGGCATCGTGGTTGATTTCAAACAATCCAGTCGAGCAAGCTCAAAAGATAAGAATATTATTGAAGGGAATCTACAATATGTTGGAAAAATCCAAGAAATTATTGAGTTGGATTACTGCTCTTTTAAATGTTGTATTTTTAAGTGTAGATGGTATGAAGCATTTGAGAGGACATAGAGACANCATTAATCTACTGATTCATAGTTTTTTGCGATAATATATGTGTTTATTAATAAATAAAAGTGTTATAAGATATTTCTAATATATGTATGTCGTTCACGTGCATGTATTTTTCTATGAAGATATTTGGGGCCCGAAATGGATACTTGTCATACATTATGATCCAAGATTAAGGCATGTATTTGACGATGCATTAGTGGATATTGAGCACAAAAATGATGTCCAACAAAATGAGAGAGATGGATTAGAGAACATTGAAGAAATTAACATCCATGATGATGTTGAAGATGGTTATTTTCAGGCACAAGAAGAAAACAATCCAGAGTTAGATGATTTTATGGAAGACAACAATATGGATGGTATAGAAAATGATGATCCAAATTATACATCTGGTAACAATATAGATGGTCTACAATCAAATTTCAATGATGATGACGATGATGCAGATCAAGAAGAGGATGATGATAATATTAAATACTTGAAAGAACATATGAACATTGACAATGATAAACTGGATGACATTGTTGCAGACAATAATGTTAATGGCCAAGACTTCTAAATTTTCAAAATTATTTGTAATCCAGTTTTTAAAATAACGTTGATTCTTATGGCCCAAACTTTCATGAAATGCTTCAATATTATTTCTGACGAAACAAATTACTTTTGGCAATATCCTTAAAGTGTTCAATCTTTTCTATGAATTGTTGGCAAAAAAAATTAGGATTACTTATATAAGAGTTATCATGGTTAGTGGTCATTTATTGGCAATTGTTAAAAAATATAATTAAATATATAGTGTATGTAAATTAATGTAAATCCATACAATTAGGCTAATTAATGTATCCAAAGTTTATTCACTAATTTATATTTTAAAACAAATTGAAATATTTCACTAAGCCTAAACCTAATATATTAACCTTTATACCATCTAACCCCTAACCCCTTGAAACATGGACGATATTGAAGATTATGTGGGGACATCAGACATCCTTGAGTCTTGAAACCCTCCCATACCATCAAGCTACATGTTCCTAGTATAACCATGTCAAATTTCGATGTATACATGCACATCTTGGATAAATTTCAATGTTGGCCTCATTCACTGGTAACCATGTAGGGTCGATTGATGTCATTAATCCCTTCAACCGATATAATCCCTAACTCATTAACTATTAAACCACTTGCATGTTGGACCCTATAAAATTCTTTTGGGATGTCTCAACTTAATAGAATCATGGTTTATTAATCATTAGGTTTCGTTGTAAAGATGGGTATGTTAGGTTTGATCTTTGTTGGCATGGATGGAGAAATCGGGTCATGATGAATATGATGATGATGGAAATTACGAACAGAATGATGTCCATAAGTCTTAAAAAACTCCCATACCATCAAGGCATGCGCCTAGTGTAAACATGTAAAATTACAACGCATACAGTGACATTTTGAAGAAAATTCAACGTTGGCCCCATTTACTGTTCACTGTGCGAGGTCGGTGGATGACATTGGTGATGTGAATGTTGGAATTTCCAAGACATTTAAAGAGAGTTATGAAAAATATTCTATAGAAGGGATTGACAAATGATGACAATGAACATTAATGCAAACACGGACAATCTCAAAGATTATGTGGGGAAATCATACATACTTGAGTATTGAAACCCTCCCATACCGTCAAGGCATGTGTCTAATCTAACCATGTCAAATTTCGACACATATAGGCATAGATTGAATAAATTTCAATGTTGGCCCCATTCACTACTAACTATGTGGGGTCAGTGCATGACATTTGTGATGGGTGTGTTGGAAGTTCCATGTCAAATTTCAAGATAGTTCCGACAATGATTCTATAGAAGAGAATGACGAATGATGACAATGAGACATGCATGATGAATGTTGATTCAAATGTGGATGATCTCAAAGATTATGTGGGGACATCAATATACATCCTTAAGTCTCGAACCCTCCCATATTGTCAAGGCATGTGTTTAATATAACCATGTCAAATTTCAATGCATACAGACATAGATTGAAGAAATTTCAACGTTGGCCCCATTCACTACTCACTATGTGGGGTTGGTGCATAGCATTTGTGATGGGTGTATTGGAAGTTCCATGTCAAATTTCAAGATAGTTCTAACAATGATTCTATAGAAGGGAATGACAAACATTGAAAATGAGACATTTATGATGAACGTTGATGCAGATGTGGAATTTTGAAACCCTCCTTAAGTCTTGAAAAACCTCCCATGTCATCAAGGCATGTGTCTAGTCTAACCATGTCGAATTTCGATGCATATAGGCACAGTTTGAAGAAATTTCAATGTTGGCCCCATTCACTTCTCATTGTGTGAGGTCGATGCAAGATGACATTTGTGATGGGTGCATTGGAAGTGCCATGACATTTCAAGAGAGTTCTAACAATATTCTATAGATGGAAATGACGAATGATGACAATGAGACATCCATTATATTGAACATTGATGCAAACATGGACGATCTCAAATATTATGTGGGGACATCAAACATCCTTAAGTATTGAAACCCTCCCATACTTTCAAGGCATGTGTCTAATCTAACCATGTCGAATTTCGACGCATACGGACACAGATTGAAAAAATTTCAATATTGGCCCCACTCATTGCTCACTGTGCGGGTTCAGTGGAATAAATTTGTGATGGGTGTATTGGAAGTTCCATGTCAAATTTCAAGATAATTCCAACAACGATTCCATAGAAGGGAATGCCGAATGATGACAATGAGACGTGCATGATGAATGTTGATGCAAATGTGGATGATCTCAAAGATTATGTGGGGACATCAATATACATCCTTGAGTCTTGAAACCCTCCCATACCATCAAATTTCGACGCATACAAGAACATATTGAATAAATTCCAACATTGGCCCCATTCACTGCTCACTATGCGGGGTCAATGCATGACATTTGTGGTGGGTGAATTGGAAGTTCCATGAAATTACAAGAGAGTTCCAACAAATATTCTACAGATGGAAACAACGAATGATGACAATGAGACATCCATTATGAACGATGATGAAAACATGGATGATCTCAAAGATTGTGTGGGGATATCATACATCCTTGAGTCTTGCAACCCTTCCATACTATCAAGGCATGTGTCTAGTCTAACCATGTCAAATTTTGATGCATACAGGAACATATTGAAGAAATTTCAACATTGTCCCCATTCACTGATCACTATGTGGGGTCAATGCATGACATTTGTGGTGGATGAGTTAGAAGTTCAATGACATTTCAAGAGAGTTTCAACAAAGATTCTACATATGGAAATGATGAATGATGACAATGAGACATCCATTATGAAAGTTGATGCAAACATGGATCATCTCAAAGATTATGTGGGGACATTAGACATCCTTGAGTCTTGAAACCCTCCCATACTGTCAAGGCATGTGTCTACTCTAACCATGTCGAATTTCGATGCATACATGCACAGTTTGAATAAATTTCAACGTTGGCCCCATTCACTGCTCACTGTGCAAGGTCGATGCAAAATGACATTGGTGATGGGTGTATTGGAAGTGCCATGACATTTCAAGAGAGTTCCGACAAATATTCTATAGATGGAAATAACGAATGATGACAATGAGACATCCATTATATTGAACATTGATGCAAACGTGGACGATCTCAAATATTATGCGGGGAAATCAAACATACTTAAGTCTTGAAACCCTCCCATACCATCAAGGAAACTATCTAGCCTAACCATGTCAAATTTCAATGTATACGGGAACAGATTGAAAAAATTTCAACCTTGGCCCCATTCACTGCTCACTATGCAGGTTCGGTGGAAGAAATTTGTGATGGATGTATTGGAAGTTCCATGTCAAATTTCAAGATAGTTTTGACAACGATTCTATAGAAGGGAATGACGAATGATGACAATGATACGTGCATGATGAACATTGATGCAAATGTGGACAATCTCAAATATTATTTGGGGACATCATACATCCTTGAGTCTTGAAACCCTCTCATACCGTTAAGGCATGTGTCTAGTCTAACCATGTCAAATTGTGACACATGCAGGTACATATTGAATAAATTTCAACGTTGGCCCCATTTGCTGCTCACTATGCGGGGTTGGTGAATGACATTTTGGTGGGTGAATTGGAATTTCCATTACATTTCAAGAGAGTTCCAACAAACATTCTACAGATGGAAATGACAAATGATGACAATGAGACGTTCATTATGAACGTTGATGAAAATATGGATTATCTCAAAGATTATGTGGGGACATCAGAAATACTTGAGTCTTGAAACCCTCCCATACCATCAACGCATGTGTCTAGTCTAACCATGTCAAATTTTGATGCATACAGGCACAAACTGAAGAAATTTCAACGTTGGCCCCATTCACTACTCATTGTGAGGGGTTGGTGGAAGACAATATTTGTGATGGGTGTATTGGAAGTTCCATAGCATTTCAAGAGGTAAGTTCCACAAAGATTCTACATATGGAAATGACGGATGATAAAAATGAGACATGGACGATCTCAATGATTATGTGTAGGGTCGATGGATGTCATTAATCCCTTGACCATATATAATCCCTAATCAATTAATCATTAAACTACCGAATCCCTAAGCCCCAAATCCATTAGCCATGGATCCTTAATCCCTTAAACTGTAACCCCTGATCCCTTACTTAATCCCTTAAATGATAACCCCTAATCCCTTAACCCTTAATCCCTAGACCTCAAATCCCTAAATAACCTAATCCCCAAAGCCCCTGTCCACTTAAGCCCCAAAAACTCAACAAAATTACTATTTAGGAACATTGGGAGTTAAATTGGAAGCAAAAATAGAAGCTAAAAAGGAAGCTAATCTGGAAGCTAAACTAGAAGCTAATCTGGGAGCTAAAATGGAAGCTAAACTGGGAGCTAAACTGGGAGCTAAACTGGAAGCTAAATTGGGAGCTAAACTATGAGCTAAATGGGGAGCTAAATTAGGTTCTAACTAGGGTGCTAAAAAGGGCGCTAAACTAGGTGCTAATAGCACCTAGTTTTGTTGCTCGATGCAAATAGCTCCATAAATAGCGCCCTCCCGATAAATAGTGTCGACTTTAGCAAAAAAGTGGATAAAAATACATTAAAACAACCAGTGGAAGCAAAAAAGGGAGCTAAAAAGGGAGCTAATCACAGGGATTTGTTGTAGTGATACCATTCATTGTCATATGTAGCCAATACTTGGTCATCCTCCACCCATGTCCAATCATCGCTGAGTCATCACCCATGTGTCAGAATCTGGTTGGATGCCATAGGTTGCCAAGTCTCACCATTTCATTAGTTGATAGAATTTCCATATCATCAAATGAGTGATTTCCACATGTCTCGATACCATCCGTAGTGATTTCCACATGTATCGATACCATTTTGTATCATATGTAGCCAATACCTAGTAGGCACGTGGAGAGATATCATTGGTTGAGGGTATAGTGTAGAAGACTTAGGATGAAATGGTTAAATGAAAAGGTTAACGAGAGATTAAGTGAGGGGGAGGGTAATTTGCAGGTGTTAGAGGTGAGGCGGGGTGGAATGTAGGCAGTGGGTTCGCAGGTGAGGGAGGTGAGGGGGTAAGGGAATGTGGTGCGTCTGCCCCATCATGGCATGGGAAGAGTGAAGTGAGTGTTATGTGAGGTCCCAAAAAAAGATAAGTATGGATACTAGTGAAGTATTGGAAGGTAGTGGGAGAGATAAGGGGGAAGGTGGCTTGTCGTGTATGGAGTATGGCGAGTGTGGATGGATAAGGGGAGTGAACCCAAAAAGTAAATGAACCTACATAAGTCTTATGAGTGAGGGGGAAACTTAGAGTATAAAAGGTAAGAGGGAGTGAAAGGAGAGTGTGGAAAATTCAAGAAAATCCTAAGTATGGAAAATTGAAAGAGTGAAAGAACCAAGAACACGATAATATTGTGAGATGACTAAGTACCAAGAATTTAGCAATTCTTCAAGATGTTGGATATGGTTCCAAATATTAAAATCAATTTTTCCGCATATTGAAGAAGCACTTTTTTGGGCGTTTGGACGTAAAGTTGGATATATTGAGCATATGAACTTGAATTTTGAATCCGAAAAATTGTGGCGAAGATGAGTTTGAGGGCCACACAATGAACTTATTATCGTTCAAAAATTTTCTTCTTTTAATATCATTTTTTTTTTATTCCAGGAGTGGGAAAATATAGATGACCAATTTTTTGTCAACAAGCACGGATGAAGATCATTGAGCTGGAGATAGAGTTGAAAACACAAAAGGATAACATCTTTTCAGAATTCCTTAAGACTATTGAGCAGAAGAACAAACTACATAAGGAATAAATCAAGAAGACTAGCAATCCATGAGAGATGAAATCACTTCATAATTTGAAAGAGCCACCATAATTGTTGATAATCTCAAAACAAAATAACTGAAAAGAGCATTGAAAACTCAGAAAAATAAAATGAATGATGAATTGAATAAAAGAGCATAGTTAGAATGAGACACCCATATTAAAGAGCTAGAATCTACAAAGCTAAAGCTCTAGGAAGAAATTGAACAAATCAAGAGGGAACATGCTAAAGAAACATTCCATTTGAAAATTGAGCTAGTTGAATCCAAATAGTTTGTCGAGCAACAAAGCTACCAGACCATGGGATTGGAACAAGAAAAGGAGAATCTAGAAGAGGTTCTGAAAGAAAACAATGAAAAGGCTCTTTCTTTGGAAGTCATCAAGGCAGAGGGAATAAAATTCAATGATAAACTTAGATCTGAACAAAAGGAATGTCTATGTCTTCTCAACGATATGTAGGTCGACCAGGATGATGGACTGAGACTTGAAGATCAAATAACTGAAATAAAAGATCAATACCAAAAGGTGAATGATGCCTTTGACAGAATTATCAAATGGCAAGGAGTATACAAAGATCCCCCAACTACATTTCCATCATATTCTAGAAAAGAAAATATAAAATACCAGGTCTTGTTCGATACATGGAATCCTCT
>JASDQU010818430.1:46418-66007 GCA_032191745.1 Picea mariana | reverse complement strand
AAGTATATCAGGTCCTGCACTGCCTACACTATTGCCAAACCGACCACTAAGAAACAGGGCTTGTACACCCCTCTTCCTACTCCTGACAGGCCATGGGAATCCATCTCAATGGATTACATGTCGGGCCTCTCGTCCACCAAGAGGGGAAATGATTGTGTTTTTGTGGTTGTTGATCGCTTTTCTAAGATGGCGATTCTGGTTGCCTGCAAGAAGAGCATCACAACAAAGGCCACTGCCAAGCCCTTCTTTGAACGAGTCTGGGTACATTTTGGAATCCCACAAACCATTGTCTCAGATCGGGATAGTATATTTCTCAGCACATTCTGGTCGAGCCTTTGGTCACTGCTGGACACCAATCTCACTAAATCCATGACCTTCCACCCCCAGATAGATGGCCAAACCGAGTTTGTAAATAGAATGATTGTGCATATCCTTCACATGTATAATTCAAAGCACCCTTGCACATGGGATGAGAACCTTCCCTATGTCCAACATAGCTACAATCGAGCCCTGCATAGCTCAATCGGCCACAACCCCTTTTAGGTGGGGTTGGGATTCCAACCATTGGGTCCCATAGATGTTGCACTTCCCCTTGCAGTCACCTCGACCGACTCATCTCCTGCTCCAACTGAAGCTGACAAAGCCACCCAGTTCATTGAGCGAATCCATCACATCTTCCAATAGGTTCAGGATATCCTACAGAAGTCCAATGACAAGTACAAACAACACCATGATCAACATCGGGTGCCACATAAGTTTTAGGTGGACGACAAAGTTTGGTTGCACTTGCAGAAAGAACACCTTACGGGACCCCATCGGAAGCTTCACCCACTCCGTTATGGGCCATACAATATCACCAAAGCCATGGGGGATAATTCTTTTGAGCTCAACATTCCTCCTTTCCTTGGCCTGCACCCAGTGTTCAACGTGGATCTTCTTCGCCCTTTTTTCGCACCATTATTGGACACCTCAGAAGTAGCAGAACAAATGACACCAACAGAGCTCAACCCCGACTGCATACAACAGGTATCTAATGATCATATTGTGGACACACATATCAAGGGCACTCAACAACAAAGGATCCAACCTTATCAAGTCGTCAAAGAAGGGCATCTCCTGTACCAAGGCAAGTGGCTCACCCGGGACCAAATTCAACAGAAATTTCCTCATCTAATGGGGGACCTCAACATAATGGATACCATTTCTTCCTAAGGAGGGAGGATTGATCCATATGGATATTGGTGGCCACCCACCTTTTCCAACTGGCTCAAAATAGTTTTCTGACAATTTTGGCAATTTACTATTTTTAGCAGTTTTAACTTCCAGGGCCATTTTGAGGGCCTAAATGAAGGTTTTTCAGGATAGAGCTCCTCAATGATATCCAAAGGAATGATTGAGCCCCCAAAATTAATCTCCTCGATGATACCTTTCCAACGGGCTATCACACGCCTAAAACGAAGACCATATGCAAAAGTTACAACCCCGGGAAGTTGATGTGCTAACTTACCCAAACGGGGCCCACATGACTTTTGGCACTTCATCTCCTAGGGTTAGGTTTTTGGATGTCTAGGGTTTTTGGAATTCTTTTTTATTGTAAAAATGTCTTCAAAGCCTCATTGTAATGTTCTTCCTACGAATGAGTGCAGTCGTTACATCTCTTCTCAAAGATAAGCTGCCACCATTCCAGCAAGCTTGTTTCCGCTACATTTTACAGTTTCAGCTTATTTCAATATTGAATAGAAAATCAGTTTTACTGTATCTCTGTTATTTTGTGCTAAGAATCTATTAATAATCTGTGTTCATTTCGTTCTGCTCATAAAATTCGGATCACGCAAGTCTATTTGGTCAAGGCCCACGTGACTACACTAGCTCTCCCATAAAATTATAAGTAATTTATGATCCATGATGCAACATCAAAGGATGCCATATACCATGAGCTTGTACAAATGACCTCTTTATCTAATAGTTGGTCACACATAAAACCAATTGTTTCTTCTATGTTGTCAAGTATCCTTGTGGCACAACACCTATGGTGAGAAAAATAATTATGTCATCCAAATAATTTGGTACTATGTCATGTCACCAAACATGTGCTATGTTACATGTTCTCAAAGTTGAGACCCTGTGGGATAAACCCAATGCATTATATCTTGAATACCAAGGAAATTTGGTAGGAAGTGCAGACTTGGTGCAATATCAACACCATCAACACATACATAGATGACTTCTTCCTCTTTCTAAAGAAAAAGCAAAGTGAAGAAAATGATGAATTCCAAAGAGTTCTCATCATAGTCCATGACCCACTACTCCTCCCAACCTTTACTACACAAAATAAACACAAATGTTGCATTTCTTCAAACTAATAAAAACCCTAGTTCTCAAAATCGATGAAAATTTTTTTTTTGAGGGATTGGACCCAGGAGTGAGGGGTGCTCTAGTTGAAATGCTATGCCAGAAATCCAACAGAGATGACGGTTCCTCAATATGAGTCTCGGTATTCTTTATATCCTATCCCATTATGGTTCCTCAATCCGAGTCTCGGTTTTTGTGATATGCCCAGTTGCAAGTCGCATCCCAAACCATTTCGGGGACTCTTAGTGAATTCCTCCTCGGGGCATAAAAGCCTAACGGAGCAACATTTTTGAGTTCCATGAGATGTTGCAAGATTTTTTAGGCATGTACTAGGTTACCACATTATTCATCCACTCATGAGAGATGGTTTCATAAATTGGACCCCTTAATCCAAATGTTGCATTGTTTCAAACTGAGAAAAACACTAGTTCTCGAAATCAATGAGTAAAGAAAATTCTGAGGCATGGGACCCGGAAGTGAGGGCTGGTATATCTAAAATCCTATCCTATTAATCCATCGGAGTCAATGGTTCCTCAATATGAGTCTCGGTTTTTGTTTAATGCCCAGTTTGAAGTCGCATCCCAAACAATTTCATGGACTCTTGGCCAATTCCTCCTCAGGGCATAAAAACCTAACGGAGAAACATTTTTGAGTTTCGTGAGATGCTGCAAGATTGTTTAGGCATGGACTATGTGACCACATTTTCCATATTCCCCCGAGGCATGGTTTCATAAATTGGATCCTTTAATCCAAATGTTGCATTGTTTCAAACTGAGCAAAACACTAGTTCTCGAAATCATGGAGTAAAACAACTTCTGAGGCATGGCACTCCAGAGTGAGGTGTTCTCTAGATGAAATCCTATCCCAATAATCCATCAAATTTGATTGTTCCTCAATATGAGACTCGGTTTTCATTTTATGCCTAATTTCAAGTCGCATCCCAAACCATTTCGGGGACTCTTGGCCAATTCCTCCTCAGGGCATAAAAAGATAACAGAGAAACATTTTTAAGTTCTGTGAGATGATGCAATCTTTTTTAGTCATGGACTATGTGACCACATTTTCCATCTGCTCCCAAGGCATGGTTTCATATATTGGACCCCTAAATCCAAATGTTTCATTGCTTCAAACTAAGCAAAACCCTAGTTCTCAAAATCGATGTAAAAAACAACTTCTGAGGGATTGGACCCAGTAGTGAGGGGTGCTCTAGCTGAAATCCTATGTGAGGGGTGCTCTAGCTGAAATCCAAGAGATAGACCACCCGGGAGTGAGGGGTGGTCTCTCACTTGGCCAATTCCTCCTCGGGACATAAAAACCTAACGAAGAAGCATTTTTTAGTTCTGTGAGATGTTGCAAGCTTGTTTAGACATGGACTAGGTGACCACATTATCCATCCTCTCCCGAGGGACGATTTCATAAATTGGACCCCTTAATCCAAATGCTGCATTGCTTGAAACTAAGAAAAACACTAGTTCTCGAAATCAATGAGTAAATCTAATTCTGAGGCATGGAACCCGGGAGTGAGGGGTGTTCTAGCTGAAATCCTATCCTAGTAATCCATCGGAGTGGACAGTTCCTCAATCCAAGTCTCGATTTTTGTTTTATGCCCAGTTGCAAGTCGCATCCCAAACAATTTCATGGACTCTTGGCCAATTCCTCCTCAGGGCATAAAACCTACCGGAGTAACATTTTTGAGTTTTGTGAGATGCTACAAGCTTGTTTAGGCATGGAATATGTGACCACATTGTCCATCTTATCTCGAGGCACAGTTTCATAAATTGGATTCTTTAATCCAAATGTTGCATTGCTTCAAACTGAGCAAAACACTAGTTCTTGAAATCATGGAGTAAAACAACTTCTGAGGCATGGAACTTGGGAGTGAGGTGTTTTCTAGATGAAATCTTATCCCAATAATTGATCAGAGTTGACTGTTCCTCAATCTGAGACTCGATTTTCATTTTATGCCTAATTTCAAGTCACATCCCAAACCATTTCGGGGACTCTTAGCCAATTCCTCCTCAGGGCATAAAAAGATAACAGAGAAACATTTTTGAGTTCCATGAGATGCTGCAAGATTTTTTAGGTATGGACTATGTGAACACATTGTCCATCCTCTCCCAAGGCATGGTTTCATATATTGGACCCCTAAATCCAAGTGTTTCATTGCTTCAAACTAATCAAAACCCTAGTTCTCAAAATCGATGGAAAAAACAACTTCCGAGGGATTGGAACCAGGTGTGAGGGGTGCTCTAGCTGAAATCTTATTCCAAGAATCCAACGGAGACGATGATTCCTCAATCTGAGTCTTGGTTTTCATGATATTCTGAGTTTCAAGTTGCATTCCAAACCATTTTGGGAACTCTTGGCCAATTCCTCCTCAAGGCATAAAAACCTAACGGAGCAACACTTTTGAGTTTTGTGAGATGTTGCAAGCTTGTTTAGGAATGGACTAGGTGACCACATTATCAATCTTCTCACGAGGGATGGTTTCATAAATTGGACCTCTTAATCCAAATATTGCATTGCTTCAAACTGAGCCAAACACTAATTTGTGAAATCAATAAGTAAAGCAACTTTCGAGGCATGGCACCCGAGAGTGAGGGGTGCTCTAGCTGAAATATTATGCCAGAAATCCAACGGAGATGAATATTCCTCAATCTGAGTCTCGGTTTTTGTTATATACTAAGTTTCAAGTCACATCCCAAACCATTTCAGAGACTCTTGGCCAATTCCTCCTCAAGGCATAAAAAACTAACGGAGCAATATTTTTGAGTTTCATGAGATGTTGCAAGATTTTTTAGGCATGGACTAGGTGAACAAATTATCAATCCGCTCACAAGGGATGGTTTCATAAATTGTACCCCTTAATCCAAATGTTGCATTGCCTCAAACTGAGCCAAACACTAGTTCTCGAAATCAATGAGTAAGAAACTTCCGAGGCATGGCACCCAAGAGTGAGGGGTGCTCTAGATGAAATCCTATCCCCTTAATCCATTGAAGTCGATGGTTCCTCAATCCAAGTCTCAGTTTTTCATTTTATGCCCAGTTGCAAGTGGCATCCCAAACCATTTCGGGGACTCTTGGCCAATTCCTCCTCAGGGCATAAAATACTAATGGAGCATTTTTGAGTTCCATGAAATGTTGCATGCTTGTTTAGGCATGGACTAGGTGACCACATTGTCCATCTGCTCCCAAGGAATGGTTTCCTAAATTGGACCCCTAAATCCAAATGTTTCATTGCTTCTTACTGAGCAAAACACTAGTTCTCGAAATCTATGTCAAAACAACTTCTGAGGGTTTGGAACTAGGAGTGATAGATGCTCTAGCTAAAACCCTATGCCAAGAATCCAATGGAGATGACGATTCCTCAATCTGAGTCTCGGTTTTCATGATATTCCTAGTTGCAAGTCGCATCCCAAACCATTTCGGGGACTCTTGGCCAATTCCTCCTCAGGGAATAAAAGACTAATAGAGCAACATTTTTGAGTTTCGTGAGATATTGCAAGCTTGTTTAGGCATGGACTAGGTGACCACATTATTCATCCACTCCTAAGGGACGATTTCATAAATTGGACCCCTTAATCCAAATGTTGCATTGCTTCAAACTGAGAAAAACACTAGTTCTCAAAATCAATGAGTAAAGAAACTTCTGAGGCATGGCTCCCAGGAGTGAGGGGTGGTATAGCTAGAATCTTATCCTAGAAATCCATTGGAGTCGACAGTTCCTCAATCCGAGTCTCAGTTTTTGTCTTATGCCCAATTGAAAATCGCATCCCAAACCATTTTAGGGACTCTTGGCCAATTCCTCCTCAGGGCATAAAAACCTAACGAAGAATTTTTTTTTAGTTCCATGAGATATTGTAAGCGTTTTTAGACATGGACTATGTCAAACACAATGTCTTTCTTCTCTTGAGGTAGGATTTCATAAATTGGATCCTTTAATCCAAATGTTGCATTCCTTCAAACTGAGCAAAACACTAGTTCTTGAAATCAATGAGTAAAACAACTTCTGAGGCATGGCACTCAGAAGTGAGGGGTGGTCTAGCTGAAATCCTATCCTATTAATCCATCGGAGTTGACGGTTCCTCAATCCGAGTCTCGGTTTTAGTTTTATACCCAATTGCAAGTCACATCCCAAACAATTTCAGGGACTCTTGGCCAATTCCTCCTCAGGGCATAAAAAGCTAATAGTGCAGCATTTTTGAGTCATGTGAGATGCTGCAATATTTTTTAGGCATGGACTATGTGACCACATTTTCCCTCCACTCCCAAGTCATGGTTTCATATATTGGACCCCTAAATCCAAATGTTGCATTGCTTCAAACTAAGCAAAACCCTAGTTCTCAAAATCAATGAAAAAAACAACTTCCAAGGAATTGGACTCGAGAGTGATGGTTTCTCTAGCTGAAATCATATCTCAGTAATCCATCGAAGTCATCAGTTCCTCAATCTGAGTCTCTATTTTTGTTTTATGCCCACTTGCAAGTGTCATCCCAAACCATTCAGGGACTCTTGGCCAATTCCTTCTCAGGGCATAAAATCCTAACGGAGCAACATTTTAGAGTTCCATGAAATGTTGCATGCTTGTTTAGGCATGGATTAGGTGACCACATTTTCCATCTGCTCCCGAGGCATGGTTCCCTAAGTTGGATCCCTAAATCCAAATGTTACATTGCTTCTTACTGAGCAAAACACCAGTTCTCAAAATCGATGAAAAAACAACTTTTGAGGGATTGGAACTAGGAGTGACGGGTGCTCTAGCTAAAATCTTATGCCAAGAATCCATCGGAGATGACGGTTCCTCAATCTGAGTCCCGGTTTTTTCGATATTCCCAGTTTCAAGTCGCATCCCAAACCAGTTCAGGGACTCTTGACCAATTCCTCCTCAGGGCATAAAAGACTAACGGAGCAACATTTTTGAGTTTCGTGAGATGTTGCAAGCTTGTTTAGGCATGGACTAGGTGACCAAATTATCCATCCACTCCCGAGGGATGATTTCATAAATTGGACCCCTTAATCCAAATGTTGCATTGATTCAAACTGAGAAAAACAATAGTTCTCGAAATCAATGAGTAAAGTAACTGCTGAGGCATGGAACCTAGGAGTGAGGGGTGGTCTAGTTGAAATTCTATCCTAGAAATCCATTAGAGTTGACAGTTCCTCAATCCGAGTCTCAGTTTTCATTTTATGCCCAGTTGCAAGTTGAATCCCAAACCATTTTAGGGACTCTTGGCCAATTCCTCCTCAAGGCATAAAAACCTAACACAACATCATTTTTGAGTTCTGTGATATGTTGCAAGCTTGTTTAGGCATGGAATATGTGACCACAATGTCCATCTGCTCTCGAGGTACGATTTCATAAATTGGATCATTTAATCCAAATGTTGCATTGCTTCAAACTGAGCAAAACACTAGTTCTCGAAATCAATGAGTAAAGAAACACATGGAAAGGCAAGGCAAGTCATGCAAAGGCAAGTCATGGCATGGTATGGAATGGCGTGTCAAGGTAAGGTAAGGCAATACACCTTGACACCTTTTATTACATTTTTGTCATAATTTTCAACCCTTTAGGGCTTGATGTATTGAATTTTTTCTTTGGAAGGATTGGCATTTGGATGTGGTGTAGTTGAATGAGTATCAAGAGCATCTTCAAAATTACCTATAAACTAGTTAATTCTCAAAGGACCTTTGAAGCATATTACAATGGACCAAAATGTCCTAGAAAAATATTCATTTGTGAAATACAAGAGAAGAATATATATAGACCAATTAACTCTCAAATGATTTTTATAGGCAAACATAATCACATATAGCACACAATGGAGAGAGTTGGCACTTATGGTTATGTAATAGAATTTACAATTGATAGTTAAAATGTATAAAACATTTTTTTACGATCTTTACTAACATTTATTGGAATTGTTGCATGTTTTACAACATTGGAATGACTTCTTATTTGTAACTTATTTGAAATTTTATTATGGTATGTGCACTTTGATATGATGTAATATGATTATGGTTTCATTTCATATGTTGTAATATTATAAATATAACACAAAACTTACATATTGCATGAAATAAATAATAACTTTTCATTTTAAATGTTCTTTTTTGCAGAACACGGGTATTCCAGAAGTTCCAGTTGATCCTCATGAGATAGATCCAGATTGTAATGGGTCTAATACAGACACGGGAGATGATGATGATGAGTCAGATAAAGAAGACAATGTGAATGACGACGATGATGACCACAATGATGATGATCAATATAATGATGATGACCTAGTTTTTGGTAGTATCCAGTGACATTGATCATATAGACTCCATCATTGATCATTGTTGTATATCGTTGTGATGCCTATTTTCATGTTTATTATCATATGTATCATTTTCACCTGCAATACCATATTATTGAGTTTTATCATTTTGACATTTATCATTTGGACATATATCATCTTAACTTACGTCGATTTTTGGCCATGTATCATTCTGACATGTTATTGATCTATTGTCATATTTGACTTTCACTTGTTGTAGTTATATATCATGATGATCTTATCAATATTAAAGATATAAGTTTTTTGACATGATACTTATCTAATATTGATATATTTGACTAGTTTTAATTATAAATGATGATCATGTTATAATCGTTATCTTGTTATTTTATATATAATGTATGTTGTAGATTTTATTTAGATGGATATTTAATAAGTATAATGATGTTGTTAGTTTGTATGGATGTCTAGTTCCCTAAAAATTATTTATAAAAGCTATCATATAAAATACTTCAAATGCAATATGACTTACTCTATAATAATATAAGTTTTTTAAGATGCATGACATATTTAACTAATTAAATTGAAGTAAAAAAAGTTAAATTACTAAATGGAAGATAAAAAGGACACAACATGAGTTGTTAAAATGGAAGCAAAATGTGGCTCTAAAATGGAAGTAAAACTCAACATTAAATTTGAAGCCATACTTGGAGTTATTTCTGGATCTAAGTAGGAAGCCAAATTGGTTGCTTAACAAGAAGCAAAACTGGATGCTAATTAAGAAGCAAATCCCAACACTAAAGGAATCAAACCCTAGACCTAAAAAAGAAGCAAAACTAGATGATAAAAAGGAAGAAAACCTTGGAACTAAAAGGAAGCAAACCATGGAGTTAACAAGGAAGCAATTCTGGAAGCAAAAAAGGATGCAATAATGGAAGCAAATCTTGGCGTTAATTTGGAAGCCAAAATAGAATCTATTTTCGACGCTACACTAGAAGCAAAATAGGAAACATGATTGGGAGCTAAACTAGGTGCCACACCTGGAGCTAAACTATGCACTAAACCAGGAGCTAAACTAGGCGCTAAATCAGGAGCTAAACTAGGAGTTATACCAAGAGCTAAACTAGGTGCTAAACCAAGAGCTAACCTAGAAGCTAAACCAGGACCTAAACTAGGTGCTAAACCAAGAACTAAATTAGTCACCACACATGGAGCTAAACTAGGCACTAAACTAGGAGCTAAACTAGGAGCTACACCTGGAACCAAGAGCTAAATTAGGCGCCACACATGGAGCTAAACTAGGAGCTACACCAGGAGATAAACCAAGTGCTATTTTGGGCGTTATTTAGGGAGCTATATCACATTTTAGGCGTTAAACTAGGCGCAAAATCAGGAGCAAAACTAGGAGCTAAATAAGAAGCAAAACTGGGCACTAAAAAGGGAGACAAACTAGGCGCTAAAAAGGGAGCAAAATCTGGCGCTAAAGAGGGACATAAATTGGGCGCTAAATCTAGTGCCCAAGTGAACATGTCGTTTAGCGTCGGGTTTTTCACCCTCTCATCAGCCCAATTGATTCCCTCAAATGCACTAAAATCTGACGCTAAACTAGGCGCTAATGACCTATTTTGTTGTAGTGTATCGAGACATGTGGAAATCACTGTGAATGGTATCGAGACATGTGGAAATCACTCATTTGATGACATGGAAAATTTATCAACTAATGAGGTATTGGATACATATGATAGAAAATGGTATCGATACATGTGGAAATCACTGCGAATGGTATTGATACATGTGGCAATCACTCATTTGATGACATGGAAACTCTATCAACTAATGAAATGGTGACACTTGGAAACCTATGGCATCCAACCGGATTCTGACATGTGGGTGATGACTCAGCTATGACTGGGCATGGGTGGAGGATGACCAAGTATTGGCTACATATGACAACAAATGGTATCGAGACATGTGGAAATCACTACGAATGGTATTGAGACATGTGGAAATCACTCACTTGATGACATGGAAACTTTATAAACTAATGAAATGGTGACACATGGCATCATATGAATGGTGACACATGGAAACCTATGGCATCCAACTATATTTTCACATGTGGGCGATGACTCAGTGATGACTGGACGTGGGTGGCAATCACTCATTTGATGACATGGAAACTTTATCAACTAATGAAATGGTGACACATGACATCATATGAACGGTGACACATGGAAACCTATGGGATCCAACTAGATTTTGACATGTGGGAAATGACTTAGTGATGATTGGGCATGGGTGGAGGATGATCGTTTGATCAAAATATTAATTAATTAATTAATCTCTTAAGTGGTCAAATCTTTCTAAGGCTCCATAATATTCTCATGTTTCACATGTAAAGTATATTGAAATTTACATTATCTACACTCAAGTATTTTTTATTCCCATGCATGTGGGATAACCATTTTGCAAAGAAACCAAAGAACTTGCAAAGAAAAAACGAATTTGATCAAGGGCCCACATTTCCCAGAAATTTAATCTAGATTGTTGAGCAGTGATTTTGTAGAGGCCATAACTTGACCTCCGGGCGACAGAATCGTGTAAAATTTATACCGTTGGAAAGGTAATTAGATAAGGAATATGATAGTACAAGTTTAAAGGGCTGAAGTTGGCCATATATTTCCCAGAAATTAAAATAAAATTCAGCTTCATTTCTTATGGATCCGCTTGACAACTCAACTGAACAAGCTCATATCTTGAGATCCAGGAGTCAGATTTGGACAAAATTTATATTGTTGGAAATATAAGACAATGAAGATAAAATATAAATTGTTTTCCATGGCTGAAAATTTATATATTATATCTATAAAACTAAAATACAATCCCCTTTTTAAAAGGAAAATTAATAAATTTTGAAAATAAAAGTTTATTTAAAAACTTTTATTAAAAACAGAAAGGGACACATTTGAAAGATACATATTAATGATGTGAATTCCTTAAAAAATCTTAAATGAGGAATTAATTAAATTGAATGTTTCTATAAGAAAAGTGTACAGTAAATTCAAGAAGAGAAATCCTAACTTCCTCAAGGAGTTACAAGACCAAATTTTTAAAAGACAAGAAGGTATGTCATTAGGGTTCCATTATTAGAAGGGCAGGGGAAGAAGATCATAATAAGAAGATATCATCTATGAACATACAACCAAGCTTCTAAATAGAAAATAGAGATCTCAATCTTCTCCACTCTTTCTTCTTCTACACTGATTTTTCATAGCATAATGTTTGAATTTCTGAAACGAGCATGGGGTTGAGTCTTCAGTGTTCTTTATTGTATTCTTCAAAGAATTTTCTTATATGATCATGGATCATTTAAAATAATGAATGTGACTGTCAGAGACTTGTATATTGTTGAATACATCTCATGAATAAAACTCCACAAAGAATTACTTCAGACCATGACTTCAATGATGTTTCAAATCTTGGGATTTCTAAGGGTGAAATGTTTGAAGTATGCTTATCAAATTTTCTTCTATTTTAACTATTATAATCTTTTAAAATTATTTGAGATAATAAAAAAAATTATCTCATATTTCTTGTGAGAAAATATGGATATATTTTCTATTTGTATGGGATTAATAGGGTTGTACATATGATGTTGAGCACTAATATGTTTTGATATTGATGCCCTCCTTTAATCTCTTTTATTGTTAAAAGACCTTTTGATGCACATAAAGATCAGATCAGGTTGTTGAAGAACCATATCATTTCGTAAATCTAAGCAATAAATATTTAAGGTTTGTTTTCTAAGAAATATCCATAATCCATGATATCACAGATATATGTTTCATCCAAACAGGAGTACCACCTCTATAAAAATGCAGGGGGATTCATATCCTTGTGAGGTTTCTATTTCGGTCTTAACAGACTCAAACACCAACAATGTTTCACTTAAAGAAGTGGTAACCTCAAGGACAGATGAAACATTCAAACCTGCAAATGCATAAAGCACAGAGGCCACTTGTATGGCATTTTCTTCCAGATCAAGCCTTGCCTTCCATTCAACAATTCTTCCTGTAGATGACATGGGTTTAGCAGAATCTCCCCTTTTCCTTTTTTTCGAACTTATTTAAATTATTTTAGTTCTATCATCGTAGTAATAGTCCCCAACAACTAAATACATCACCCTCAAAACTAAGTATTTGCGAGGAAAATGTTGAATTACCTAGGATAGTAGTAAGATGGATCTATTCCTAAGGAAAAATGATTACTATGCCCAAATTAGAATTTTATGGATTGCCCTGGGTCTCGCTCAATTATTTTTATTTTTTCCATTCCAATTGTTCGACTTCCATTATTTTAGGTTCTACCTCAGTTGCTTCTCTTTCACTCTCTTTTATTTGTGCCTTGACTTCCTCATCTAGTATTTGTTCTTCATTTTTAGCTTGTTTTCTCTAATATTCTTCATCATCTTTCAATCTCTTTTTCTCTAATTCTTATGATTTTTTAACCTTCTCTTGCTCTTTGATGATTAATTTATTTTGATCCTCTTAAAAATTCTTTGAAATTTCTCTTGTGAAATCATATTTGTTTCTTCTTGCTTAGATTACAATTCTTGTCTGGAAACATCATCAGGAAAATTTTGTAATGCCTCTTCATAAAAAAGAACTCCTTTGAACTTTTCTTCTTCAAAATCAACCACATGTATAGTAGGACAAGTGAGACCCACATATCTAACATGAATCACTGTGAGTTCATGTGGGTCATTGTTGGCTTGATATTTCTCCTTACTTCTTCTTAGATTGACCCAAGTTTAGATCTCAACAGGTTTCCAACAAAACCCTCTAAAACTATTGACCCTCCTTGTAAACCAAAAGGAAACGCTACACACAAGGTGCACATCACAGTCTCACCTGAGATAGCTTTATGGGTGACTGCAATATCCAGGTGTTTGCAGTCTAGGAATGAGTGGGGATCTAGGATTGTGTTCTTCCTTCTTAATGCATTAACCTTGTTCTTGATTTAATTATTTCTAGGGTTCATTCATCTTTATCCTTATGCATGCATGCTAATACATCTATTTAATCATTCATTTGTAAGATAGTCATTAACAAGAGATAAAAATTCAATAAACATCACATAGAACACATGTTTTACTGTGGTTCACCCCCTCTTGGGGCTACATCCACAAAGATCTGTCTTCTCTTCTCTTTTAATTAATCTGCTACAAAACCTTGCATTGTGCACATTACATCTCAGTAATACAATCAAGATCAAAGGAGAGAACCCCCTGTGAGGTGGACTAGATCACACCAGGATTCTTATCCTGTGATCTAGCCCTCAAAATCTACCCTATTCGACTCTTATACAATACTTATTACAATCAACTGCATAAAAATCCTTAACATCCTCAACTAGCATCCCCCTTTCTAGACCTCTTAGGTCTTTATTTATACTACTTTTTAGTCTTATAGTCATTACAATCCTTATCAAAAACCCTAACCCTATCATGTTTAGGCTTTCCTACCTCCTCGCCACATGGCTTTTCCTCTTGTATGTTGCTTTTCCTTCTTTTTTTGCATGCTTATTTCTTTCCACTTGTTGTGTGTGCTCCAAAATTAGATATTCCTTTCCAAAAATAGGTCTTTCCTCAAAATATGCATGCTCCCAATAGGACCCCAACAATTACATGTGGATCGTTCTGAGCCACTCAGGTGGTGCACGCTCCTTGAACAACCTCTGCCAAGCTATGGAATTTTCCTTCTAATTCTTCCCCTTTTTCTCTAGCTTGTGCAGCTTTCCCTATAAGTTCGTCTACCCTCTATGTTGTGATATGTTCCTTGAGGGATTATGTGCTCTCGGCATGATTCTGAGCCATTCTTTTCTTCTCCTCCTCTAGTTCCACAATTATTTGCACTGCTTTCTCCTGGAGAGGTTCTAACTGGGATTTCTTGGCCTACTTGTTATTCTATGCAGTCTTCAATTCTATCTATAGGGTCTTCATCTCCTGCGTTCCCTTCAATATCTTTGTAATTCTCATGGAATTTTGTCACTACTTCAGCTCCTGGATTGAAGTGTTGATTTCCTCCTCTTGTTGGTATAGTTGGTGGACCCTATCATCTTTCTCCAAAGTCATCCATAGCTACATGGTTTTGTCAAAACGTTGTGTGACCTGTTTAGCTTCTGTCACCATCATTTCCACTTGCAGGGCTTCCTGATGTTCTCTTTCAGCTGTGACTCCGGGAGGAGTAGTTGGGGTTAAATTTTCTTTCAATTCCTTGATCTTCTTCTTATATTCCTTGAGATTTTTCACAATGATTTGAATCTATTCTTCAGCACTGCTCATAACTGCCTGCGCGCTGTCTAGAATTCTTGTGAAGAATTCCTTCAGCTTCTGCTCTAAGTTATTTGTGTGCTACTTCTCCTCTTGTATCTCCAACTTTACCTGATCTACCACCAGTTCTAGTGCATCCTTTCCAGTTTTGGCTACTTGCAATTCCCTCGTGTCTATTCTAGCTCATGATTGCACTTCTTGTGCGACACTGACTTGCAGTTTGTATAGTTCCTTTGTTAGTATTTTATCTATTACCATTGTACCTGCATCAAGTATTTGAGTGGCGTTTGAGCTATGGCCTCGTCGACCTGCAACATATCTATTATTATCTGGAAGCTCAGACTTTCTTGCGCTATGATCTGGATGGTGTCTTCTTCGCTCTATGTGCTCCTTTCCTCTAATTCTGTCACTCGAGGGATTGATTATGTTCCCATTTATTTCCTCTGTGCTACTTGTAACTTTTCCAAGACCTATTTAATATTGGCCAATTCATTCCTTATCCTTCCTCTTTGGTTCTCGACCTCTTTGAACTCATTCGCTACGCGATCCTTTAACCTCTCTGCTACAATATTGACAACATCCTCAGTAATTGTGTATTCTGGTATTTGTTTATGGGCCTTTGCCTTCTTGCGCGGCCCACCTGTATGTATAATTGGTCATTTTGGTTTCCCTGTATCTTTTGGAGTAGTTGTTGACGAGGTTTCCTGCATCATTGTGTCCCCCCTTCCTTGTTCTTCCTATTCTAGGGCATTGTCCTTCTTTCCTATTCGTGCATCCTTCTTTGGGGTGCTGCCCTTCTTCTGATGCATTTTATTTTGATCAGGCTTCCCTTCCTACATGTGTTTCTTAGTCGTGACGCTACCACCTACATATGTCTTGGACGAACCTACTTCCACTTCTTTTCCCTTTGGCATGTCCTTAGTGATGATTGGGATCTGCCAGTCATCTTGCCAATATTTCATTTCCATTTTAACTTCCTATGTATTGATGTAGAATCAAAGTTGTAGCCATTCTTTCTCTGGATCCATGCATGCTTGGATCCACATGTTGTGTTGGGTAGCCTTAAAGTTGGTTATTCTCTGGTACTACACGATGACTTCCATAGTTATCCTCCATGTGTTGGCTATGCTATCATGTATGTCATTGAGATATCGAGCAAGCGTGTTGACATTGCCACTTCTTCATTTGGAATCTGAAGTGCTTCCCATCGACGTGTACCGTGTTACATGACATCGTCTTACTCTGTTGAAAAAATATGAGTAGGGAGGCTCCTTCCATCCAATTAAGGATATCAAGATCATGATCTAGGAGTAATGGAACTTTCTTCCCAAGTCCTGCACATCCTTGCAGTTGTCTAGGAACAAATTCAGTAAATATGGGGCCCAACTGAGCATGGTGTCATTTGCGCACTATGTTGTTACTGCAACCACCCCTACATGGACCTCCTCCTTGTGAAATTTGTGAAGTAATTTACATGCCATTAATTTTGTGGCCATCCTAGTGGTTGCATCACTGATTTGTTTTATAATTATGTCACATGAGCCTCTTTCCATCCCATATGTCTTCTTCATCTCTTATGCGAGAGCCTTTTCTTTGGTTTTATCGTCCAGGTACTACGCAAGATTCTCACCATTTGATGGCATGCATGTGATGAATCCAATGAGCTCCACGTCAATTGATATTGGTTCTTCCAACCACAAAAATCATCCATGGAGGACCACCAACAACTGCTTGACGCATTTGTTCACATATTTCCCCCTTCCGATGTGGGGAATCTCCAACAAATTGAGAATCCTTATGTTTTCCAAGCATGTCTCCCATTTCTTTGGCTGTTGTATTGGATCTCCTAATGGCCCTGTGCCCAGGTTCTCCATATACACTTGTTGTGCAAATTCTGGGAATTTGTTGGTTTTAGACACATCGTGGTCTACGTATCTCAGCCTTTCGATGCAACCTAGTAGGCTTGGTTTAGCTTTCACCCCCTCTAGAATGCATGGAAAAATGATTGAGGAATCCGTTTGTTTTTGTGGGGATCATGCGATGGGTTGTTTCCCCTTTCTTTGTGATGGTGTGCTAGATGTCCCTGCCTCTAGTTATTCTTCCCAACCCAGCTCTGGTTGCCCTGTGATAGCCTCGATTTGTACTTACTCCTACTACATAGAACCCACCATAGGTCGTGGCTTTGTCCCGTTAGACTCTATTCTTTCACTATCACTGTCATTCGTACTTCTGTGGGTTGCTTCGACCATGGCAGGTTGTTGTGGGTTGCTTGTGGTTAATGGGTCCTGGCCCTATGCACTATCATGTGAATCAATATCCATCCCAGCCATATTCGAGGCCTACTCTTCTTCCTCTACTAGTGTGGTTCTCACTGGTTCGAACTACGACAAGGGAATTGTGTCGACATCGACGATTCCCTCTCTCTATGTAAATTCTTGTTCTGCCTCTGCGATTTCCTACGGTGACCTATGGATGCTGCATGTTTTTCCTATTATTTTTCTAGGTGCGCTGACCTTTGGAGGTGCTATCGTGGGTAATTCATCCTTCCCCAATTGATTTTTGGCTACTACGATCTCTAAGTTTGCCTGTTCGCCTCTCGTCTTCGTGCTCCTTAGCTTCGTGGGTTTGTAAATGCACAATGTGTTTCGTTTAGCCCATGTTTTCATTATATATAGGGTGTCATAAATTCCCTGAATCTTTGGAGAATATTATTTAATAGTTATTAATTTGTTAAATATTGTTGAGTATGCTTCGTTCAGTTTCATACATTCCCAATTCACACCTTTTTACTCCGACAAATGGTTTTTTCTTTTCTGACCATTGGCCCAGTTTCTGGTGCACTGCAATTTTTCAATGCATTGTATGTTTCTATTATGATTTTTCCCTTAGTGTGTGGTGTTTTCTTCCTGTCACCCTATGTTGTGCGTGAACACTTTTTCTTTTTGTCACATTGACTCCACTATCTACTGCGCACGATATTTCCAAGTGTTTTGTATTTTCTTTCTTTGTCTACTTTTTTCTTCCTTTTTATTCTTTTTCTTTTCTAATATCTTCTATAGTACACTATATACATGCCTTTCTTACTGTGTTGTAACTATTAAGGGTTAGTAGGGCGATTGTCCCTGTATAGTTTCAGTCGACTATCGTTGATCATGCCCTTCAATTATGTTCCTCCCAATTCTTTTAGCTATACAGATCCCCATTTGTCACAGTCTTTATTTCATATGGTCCTATACAATGCATTCTAAACTTGTCAAGGTGTTGGAAAAAATTACTGTCATAGAGCAAAACTAGGTCTCCTTCCTTAAAACCCTTATTTTTAATATGTATGTCATGCCATGATTTATCTCTTGATTTATGTACTTCCTGGTGAAATACTTCCATAATCATGTCCTCTTCCATTTCCATTATTTGACTTAACCTCTCCTGTATTGCGCCTCTTTCGGTCATGTTGGTAATTGTTGCTATGTGCAAATTGGGTACCAGAAATTCTAAGGGTACCACTTCTTCTTGTCCATACAACAATATGAATGTTGTTTGTACTGTCAAATTATTATATGTGGTCCTGTATTTCCATAGTACTATTGGTATTTTTAAGTCCCAATCATCCATGTTGACATTACAGATCTTCGTCAAAGCATTTTCCAAAATATTATTGAAAGCTTCTACTATTCCATTTTCCCAAGGATGATATGGTGTACTCTTATGGTGATAGACTTCAAACTCATTAGTCATATCCCTAATGGTATTATTGATCAAATGAGTTCCTTGGTCTCTCATCAGAATCTCAAGACATCCATATCCGGTGATCACTTGTTCAAACAAGAAGTGTGTTGTTGTCTCTACGCTACAGTCCTTGATTGGTGTTGCTTTTGCACATCTTGTTAAGTATTTAGTCACAGTAATGATATATCTACCTCATTACCTTTTTTCTGGTGGATTAATCAGTCCAACAAAGTATATTTCCCATTTTTCAAATACCTACAGAGTCACTTGTGGTATTAGAGGCATCACATCCCTTATGTTGGGTTTTCCAACCCTTTGACGCACATCACATTGTTGGAAATATTCCTTGGAATCTTTATGGACTATTGGCCACCATAATCCTGAGCGCAATACCTTCTTCACGGTATATTTACCTGCATAGTGTCCTCCACCTATACTTTCATGATATTCTACTAAAATTCTATGCCTTTCATGTTGCAATACACATCTTCTCAAAATGTTGTCTATGCCCATCTTGTATAAATGTCCTGCAATAAGTTGATATTCTGCATCTCTGACTACCATATTTTTGTTTTGCGTAGTGATAAAGTCTTTTGGTGCAACCCATGTACTTAAGTATTCAATAATATCAACAAAGTATTCATCAGCTACCTATACTGAAAATAAATGTGCATCAAGGAAGTTGTCTTCCAAGTTAGTAAGTTCTTCTCCATTAGTTACCCTTGACAGGTGATCAGGTCGTGCTTTTAGCTTCCCTGGTTTGACTATCACTTCGAAATAAAATTCTTAAAATAACAATAGACATCTACAAATCCCCCCCCCCGAACATTGGCTTTTTGACTAGATATTTGAGGGCAGAATGGTCTGTGAAGATTTTAAAGTGTTTACCCAGTAAATAGTGC